>JAJLZA010000013.1:0-264840 GCA_030571925.1 Yamadazyma epiphylla
CTAAAAAGAATTTATCTCTTTTAGTATACGAATTGTTTATTGAGCAGGTCGAATTAATTATCATGGTAGTACGTATTGATTTGTTTTACAATACGACTAATTTATCTTTCTTCTACGAATTTTTTGCAACCTCAGTAGCGAATTTTTCAAATTTATTTTCGAATTTTGAAATTATAAAAACGTAAAAATTATATAGTTAATACACAAATTTTTTATATAAAATAGAATTTTAATTCTTACGATGCGTAATGCAAAGAATATGGGTACGAAATTAAAATATTTACATGACGAATTTATTAACCCTTCTAATGAATTGTCATATACATGTAGCGAATTTTTACTTATTCAGATGCGACATCCATTTGAGAGAGGTGCGGGTTGTTAGAGGGATTAACTGTAGGAAATGGCTGTAAAGGGCTGTGGGGATAGTACAATAGCAATGGAATGATAAGCCAAAATGACTAAGAAGTTATGCAGCAAACGTCACCATCGGAAAATCTCGAAATGACTCAGGCGGGACCATCATCTGCATCGTACACTACCAGTGTTGTCACTACCACGCACCGCACACCACGTCCAAGGGTGTGGCTACGGCCCCGCATTCGCGACGCGAAAGGAAGCAAGATTACCACCAATCAAATGTGATTTCTTAACAATAGACAATCAACAATGATTGAAAATCTACCACGCTATCTAACCTAGCTTATCATCATAGCAACAATTTTAACCAATCCCCTCTTGTAAACGAAGCTCTAACCTTTTATTGGATAACCTTATTGACATTTCAGCCTTGTTATCAAGCCTTCATTCCACCTGATCTCACGTTTAATCACTTCAGCATACTGTACAATACCTGTTCCATATTAGCCACAAATGTCCCAAAATGGTTAAAAGTAATCTGCGGATAAATTAAAGTGGCACCACTTTTTACACAACTAATGTATATGGAACTCCGATTTGTTTCAAGGTTATGTATGGACATTTTTGCCGTGTACATTGATTTATGCATGGTAAACACATGTAATCAATAAGAATTTACCACCACCCTTTGACCTAATTAGGTAATACGGAGATTTTGTTGAATATTACGAACTAGAGTTATTATCAAGAAAATGGTGTATTTTTTAGATATTGTTTAAATAGTTATTACAAAAAATTGGTTTTTTATGTTTAGATAATTATGCTAATAGTTTGAAATATTTTAAAGAACCGAACTTCTTTATCCAACTGGCCTATTATGTATATCAACCTAAAACACGAGCACTCAACAAAAGGCAAAATTGGATTATTTTTTCGGAAAATGCCAGCACGACATTTTATTTTCTAGATTGCTCTCAAGTACCAAACTAGGTTTGATCAAATGTGGAGTTAGAGATTAGATATTGGGAAATTAAACATCTATTATACATTCATCATCATTATATTATATAAATTTACATATTATTACGTTTAGTAATTTAATTCATAATTTTGTTCCAATTGATAGTTCAAAAAATCGTCAAATTCGGGACCTCTTGAAGTTTCAATAGCTTTTTCAGTAATCTTCTTTTCTTTAATTAATTCATTAATCAATGTATCAGTTACTTGAAATGAATAAGGATTTGTTTGAAATAATTGTTGAATTATATCTTGAACTTCTTTAACTGTAAATTTTTTATTAGCAGAATTATTAAATTCATTGGTTATGAAAACCCATTTTTCTGCTTCATATTTATCTAAGAGTCTACGTAAATTATTATTGGCATCATTACTCCAACTTGAACTATTGTTATTTCCTTGTTGTCCAATAATAACTTGATATCTATTTCTTGCTGCTAAATACAGACTAACTTTGGCAATTTCTGCAATTTCAACCCAACTTTTACCATCTTTTTTCAATTTAACAATTAATTCATCTTGTTGATAAGTAAATTTAGATTTTCTTTTAACTTTCTTTTGATTATTTAATTGAAAATTAATATTTGGTCTAGTTGGTGCTTTCCTTAATGGTGGTATTGGTAATAATGCATGAAGTTTTTCAAGATAAATACTTGGACTTAAATTTTGTGGATGATGCATTAAACCAATCTTTGAAGTGATTGGAGATGTTGGAGTCAACTGAACGGTTTGTACCGTTTGTAAAGGTATTGGTTGAATTTGTTGGAGTTGTTGAGGTTGACTTTGAATTGGTTGATTTTGAATTGGTTGGGTTTGAACTGGTTGAATTTGTGTTTGGTAAGAGTAACCTTGTTGGGGTTGACTCTGTTGTTTTTGCATGTAAGCATGTTGCGATTGCGGACTATGAACAGGTTCATCAAGTGGTTGTTGACTAGGAGTTTGAAGTTGGGTTTGAACTGGTTGATAGTTCAGGTATTGATTAGTCTGGTAGTACAGAGTTTGAGGTTGTTGGTAGGAATAGCTTTGTTGGTATTGACCTTGTTGGTATTGAGCTTGCGAGTGTTGCAGTTGTTGCAGCAGTTGCAGTTGTTGCAGCGGTTGTTGAGGCATCGATTGCAGTTGATATTGAACAGCACTATGGTAATCAACAGGATAAAGTATAGATTGATTTATTGAAGGTAAAAAAGGCATCATCATCGGATTATCCATAGCTCTATTGTAGTAATGCACCAGCTAAAAATATTGAGGAAAATTATCCTCTTAAATAAATTTACGATCTACAGATTTCTTTTTACACATTCGTAAAAGGCGGGATGTCGCGCGACATCTGGGGCATGGTTAAGTAAACTAGGTCAGTTAAACCATACGGATTAATAGATCTTAATTGGGTAAGTGCCCTTGGCGATGGCGTGTTAATTATTAATGATGATGATGATAATTAGATTATTTCTTCAACATCAAGGGGTCATTGATTAATTAATAGAATAACCATTTTTCCGGATTTCCTAAAAAAAACCCTTCACGTACAACTTCGCCCAGGTATTAAAGATTTTTTTTTTTTTTAGTTATAGATCACGGGAACAATGATCGACACAAATAAAATTAAAAAGTACTAGACCCTGTATCGATAATCTTGAAACATCGGTCAACATTGTTTACTCTGAGTGCATAAAAAATATATGCTTCCTATTACAAATATTTTTTTTATACGATCAATGAGAACTAGCCTAATTGGGACAGATAGGGCGGGTTGAAATTGGAATGACTCCAATTATGAGTGGATAATCCCGAAAACAATAGATAACAATAGGACTCATGCATGGATCCCATCCCCATCCCGAGGGAAACAATAACCACCATGAGGCATTTGAAACAAGGCTGGGCTTATTAGTTTGGTGCCAATGTAATTGGCCTCGAGGAAATATCCGAGACGACGGTCTAGAGCTGCGACGTCTAGTATGCGACATCAGCCTGCGCGTTTAGTTGTCGGCTGCGACAACTCAGCAACTGCTTCAAGTCGTTATGGCCGCAGTGGGGTCCTGTAGTGGGGACGCTGGCCCGCGACCTGGACCGCCCTTTAGGACATTAGCGCCTTGTAGACATGCAGGCGCCTTTTACATTTTTCCTAACTCAAGCCTAGGCCCATTATTGTTTCAATGGTGATTGCTTGATGATCTACAAAAGTTTATTTCATATGGTGAATTTTAATAAACTATATTCGTATCTCCGTACCTATGGATCACATGCCTTCTATTAATTCCCTTTCTCAGTCTCTTTGATTGTATTATAGTTTTATTTTATCACTGTATTGTCTCCAATTTTTAGTGCCGCGAAGCCTCGTAAACTACAACCGCCTTAGAACAAAGGAAAAAACTTTACATTCCTTATGAAGTTCCCAAATTCTATGAGGTTAAGAAGAGTGAAGTTTTATTTGATTCCTATAACGTTGCTAATAACGTTTTTGTATTTATTCCAAGCCTCTCACATTCATTTTAATAATCAGGCGTTAATTTCCATAAATGAATTAAAAGTACTTACTAGTTTAAGTATTTCAAAGTACCCAAGCTTTCTTAAGTATCCCAATGAAAATTCGATTTTATTTCATACGAATTATGTTTTGAATTATTATTTGAATTTTGAATACAAATCGGTGAAAGAAATCAATGATGATGAAGAGATTATAATAGACATATCTCCGGATAAACTAGAAGGCCTGAAAAGTATAGGGTTTAATGTATACTACCAATCCAAATTAAAATCAGATCTTAGTGTTGAAGATCAACTTATATGGGCTGTAGATGTGTTCAATCATCATTATTTAAAACAAGATCCAAGAGAATCCTGGAATGATATACCTTTAATTTCCACCTTGCACTTGCATTATTTAAAATTGTCATTACAAGAATTGAAACAATATAAAGCTTATAATTATAATGATAGACCAACAATCCCAACAACCATCCAATATAAACAAAAAGACTTCGTGATGTTTCAATTAAGTGATACTCATTTTAAAAATGGACTTGTTGACTCTCAAACTGAATCATTTATAATTGATTCTGTAACTAAAGAAAATCCCGAATTAATAATAATTAATGGGGATTTGAACTCTTTTGATTTAAAACCTTATGAATTAAATCAAGTTAATTTAAATTCAATATTATTGAATTCTTTATCATTTTTCATTGATTTGAAAATTCCCTTTATAGTCAATTTTGGTGATAGTGATCATATTTCAAATAGAGATTTCGATTTAGGTATTTTAACATTTATATCGAATTTACCTTTTTGTTTGAATTTTGTTCAACCGGTAGTTAAATTACATGGTTTAACAAATTATAATTTTAGACTTGAAGATGCGAATAATCAATTTAAAGGTGTAATAACTGTACTTGATTCATATAATAATTTAACAGATCACTCTCAAATAAACTTTGTTTATAGATTTAATTCTGCTAATAAAGATGAATCGGTCTTTAAATTGGCATTTGTTCATTATCCATTACCAGGATTTAGACCAACTGGGAAATTTAAAATAGTTGGTGAATATAATGAAAAGACCCCATTAATTAGTCTGACAGATTCAAATATAGTTAACGATTTTATCGATAATAACTACCATGTGATTCTGGCCTCCCATGAACATTTAAATGATGGTTGCATTGCACATGCATCCATTTGGCTTTGTTATAGTTCGGTTGCAGGACATCAAGCTACCACTGCTAAAGAATTTGATAGGAGGTTAAGGGTTTTCAAGATTTCTGATGATAAATTGATTTCGTGGAAAATGAGTGATAATGAACGGAAAGGATATCATTATCAATTAATTCATTCAATGAATAAGGACGAATAGATGCTTGTAAAAAGGTGTAATGAATAATGAATATATGGTGTATTAATATCGGTAAGCGCACACTGTTTTTTTTTGCAAAAAAAGTTCAAACCTCTCTCACATCTAATCTCATCTCATCTCATTAATTTTTCATATAATATGGGTAAAGCTAAAAAGACTAGAAAGTTCGCCGCCGTCAAAAGAGTCATCAACTCTAAAGATATCTCAAAACATAAAGAGAAGAAAAAACCCCAAAAAGAAGATCCCGAATTAACTAAATCAATCCCTCAAGTCAGTTCAGCATTATTCTTTCAATATAATCAAAGTATTAAACCACCATACCAAATTTTGATCGATACAAATTTCATCAATTTTTCCATCCAAAAGAAAATCGACATCATCCAAGGGTTAATGGATTGTCTTATGGCCAAATGTATTCCTATGATAACCGATTGTGTAATGGCAGAATTGGAAAAATTGGGTTCAAAGTACCGTATTGCATTGAAATTGGCTAAAGATCCAAGAATTAAAAGACTTACATGTAGTCATAAAGGGACATATGCGGATGATTGTTTAGTAAACAGAGTTATGCAACATAAATGTTATATAGTAGCCACTAATGATGCTGATTTAAAGAGAAGAATCCGTAAGATTCCTGGTATTCCTATCATGGGTGTTGGAGCAAGGACTTATGTGATTGAGAGGTTGCCTGATATCTTTTAGGCGCTGGTTTAAGGACTCTGGTACCTTTTTGGCGTCTGAAGTAAGGCTCTTGTACCTTTAAAGCCTGGTTTTAAGGCCCTAGGCGTCTATTTTAAGGCCCTAATACCTTGTAGACGCCGATTCGAAGGCCCTAGTACCTCTCAGACACTGATAACAAGGCCTAGCACCTTTTAGACACCTCGTTGTAGGTCCTATTCACAGCTCACGTGCTTTACAGTCTTGTGTGAAAGTGTGAAAAATGGTGATTTGTGGACCTCATATTTTTCACAAATGTTCAATTCCCTTGGTTCAAGTCTATCTTCGGGCCCACAGCCTCAAAGTGGAATCACAGTAACCGATATGGAGTACATCAAACCTTCTCAGTCGATTTTCCAAAGCTCTGACAGCGAATTCAGCTACGATGGAGACCTTGATGATGATTTAGACCCATTGATTAACCCCGGAAAAGAAAACTACAACGTCACAGAATCCCCCATAAAGAAACCCAAAACATTAGAACCACCAAATCAACACAAAAGTCCAAAAAAATTGGTGTTTGGTACCGAAATCAACGGATATTTGAGACAAAATAGACCCAATGTCTCCAGTAAACTCTTTGATGCCACCGAAATCCCCACACTTCTTAATACCAATTCCCAAACACAAGTTGCCAAAGCAATAAAACTCATCAAATCCATCCAAATGTTGACCCGTTCCCATATAGATGTCCCCGAGATCTGTGAATATGACTACAACAAATTATTGGTATCCCATTATAAATTAATCAATGAAGTAACCAAATTTAATAGTGAAAACAACCTTTATAACTTCAAAGTATCGATGTTCTTGAACGCCTGTTTGGAATTACTTGAAGATAAACACCCATCTGCATAGTTATACGTTTCTGGTATATATCTCAATAAATATTTTTCACTTTACTATACATCACACATGATGGAGTCCTTTAAAAAGTCGGCCCTGACGAACTCAATTGTTTCTTATAAAATACGAAATGATAACTTGACCAACCTAGATTGTCATGTACCTCAAGTGAAACGGTTTTATAGTGGGAACATATCAAATCCGGTGCCCATAGCTGCTGAAAACCTGTATCTGATACTGAGGAAACCACCTCCAGCGCCTGAACTTGATCACGATGCTTTAAACACTTTGACGGAGCTGTTCCAAAACCTTCAGATGGAAAAATTGGGTTCCAAAGGCTCTCAAGTTGGCTCTAAAAGCTCTAAATTAGACCCCAAACCCTTCAAAATGGGCCCCAAAAGCTCTAAATCTTCCTTAACTTCGGGTTCCATCATGTCTTCAAGGTCAAATCTTCTTAAAATATCCGCCGATTTGACCAGAAACTCGTTTAAATCTCTACCAAAAAGGTGTTCGAAATGGAAAGTGTTGTCAAAATGGCACACTTTGAAGAAATTACTTAAAAAACCCCAACTCTCTAACAATATATCACCACCTCTTAGAGATAACGAATTATTCAAGAATATAACAGAGATCGAGGAGAGTAATCATGATATAAACGACCCAGATGAAGATTTGATGCCAGCACTAATGTTCTTGCTTATCGCCGACCACGAAGACCCAAATTTGACCAACATGGAGTTGATCCAATCTACATTTCTAAAACTATCTCAATAATAATTAGGCTGCAAAATCTTATCTCGGACACTAAAATGCGGGCCACCGGCCACAGTTAAGAAAAATGAGCGAAAACCGAGTGAAAATTCAAGCCTAGAAAAATCCCAAATAGAATTTTATAAACATGAGTGAAGAAGATAACGTATACTATTCAACAGGTAGAGGAGGGGCCGGAAACATGGCCAAATCCAAAAGTATTCCATCACCAAAATTGGTTCCAAAAGGTTCAAATACTCCACAATTACATAATGATATCATAACAACTGGTAGAGGAGGATTTGGAAATATGAGAAAGAATGATGACCCTGAATTAACTCGTAAATTACAAGATGTTGATAACAATGATATCCATCCTATTGCTTCGAGTAAATCTTTTATCGGTAGAGGTGGTTATGGTAATATTGTAAATAAGAAAGAAGATGAAAATTTATATTCAGTTCAAAGTAATGGACCAAAGACTGAAAAAACAGGAATTTTCACCAAGATTTCCAATTTTTTTAAATCTTTATTCCGTTAAATGTGTTTATAACTATTCACTACAATCATGGACGTGTTCATGATATTCTAGATAACTCATTGTTCCACTAAATAGTCCCTTAATTTATCTAATGCTTTGAATCTATGACTAATTGTATTTTTAATTGACTTATCCATCTCTGCATACGTTTGTTTAAACTCATCTGGTTGAAAGATTGAATCCCATCCAAAATTGGTTGGTCCTCTACTATCAACAATTATTCCATGGGTAATTCCTTGAAATAATTTAACCTCTTTACCTGGTCCTTCACAGTATCCAAATGTACAGATTGCATTGGCTCCTTTATCTTCAAATTTATATAACATATCAACTAATCCTTGTAATCCAATTTGGTTGACAAACCATTTGATATAAGGTCCTGGAAGATTATTCATCGCATCAAATCCAAGACAAGTATCTTCAACCATTACTGGACCTCCAATAATTTCTGCCGCAGATTTAGCTTTATGGATGGTAACTTCATCAATGGTACCTTGAACTTCGTCAAGATCTAAAGATTTATTAATAATGGTGAATTTACCTACTTTGGATTCTTCTGAACCTTTGGCTAAGATTGCAACTACTTCTTTTAACTTATTGGCGTTACCAGTGACAAATGTAATGTTAGTCATATCTGAAAATTTGAGACTGCGAAGAGCTTCGTTATCGATTGATTTGTTTTATTTACAATATCGTTATGTACATCTATATACACTATAAAGTCAATAAGAAATGAATTTACAAGTTGAATGCATCGAGTTTTGAAAATTGGCGTTTATAGTGAGTTTTTTATGGGAGGTAACTGCTTTATCTAAATTTTGTAGTCTAAATTTTACCTAATCTCTTTTTCAACGAACGTTGGGCTTTTCTTCTTTTTCTTAACTTGTGCTTTTTCATCTTAAGTCTTCTTTTCCTAAGAACACTGTCGGTATATATTGTTTCTGGTTCATTTTGTTCGGTTACTGGATCCTCATTTATGAATGTATTTAATGGTTGAATGAAACTCAAGTTCATTGGTGCAATACATGGCTTTGACATTAGGTTCATATGCATATTTCTGATGGATAAAGGACTGAAAATCCCTCCAACTCTAGGTTTTAACGCTGGTATAATGGATCTTACAACAGTTTTAAACATGGTTGAAAATTTTTGTTCACTCAGAAAAAAAAATTGTGAGACTAAAGGCCTGCTTACATAATCTTTTTGCAGTCGATTTCAATATTTAGTACCAATTCTTTATCACATTCAATTATAATGCCATTGGTACCAGAGATTAAGTTACTGGAACTAACATTGGTTGTCATAGAACTATCCCATTGCTTCACATCCCATTTAAGTCCGGTGCTGGTGATACTAACAGTCTCACTCGATAACGGTAAAAGGCCAATTACTGGATTAGGACTACTAGTTGAAAATAATTGTTTCGATTCGTATGTAATATAATTGGTTCCCTTTTGAATCACAAACACCAAATCATCCTTATTGATGAAATAATTTTGTAAATTAGGATGTTGTTTGCATAGTTTAAGAGTCTGGCTAATAGAGTGAATGGTTTGGTCGAATCTACCACCAAGACCTCCAATTATATACGAGTTTATAGCATTATTTTGTGAAATATGTTGACATAACTGTCCAAGTCCATCATGTTCATCGACTGGTCCGTATAATGACAGTTTCTGGTCGCTGTAATAAATCATTATAATAGCAAGAGCCTTCATGAAATCAGTAGCATATTGGGTATATTGCGGGATTACTATGGCCCCTTTCAGCTGATAATACTCCTTCACATCCGTTCGAATAGAATCCATATCTCCAGTAATAAACTGAGGAATATAGTCCTTTCTTTCGTTTTCGTCGAAAAACTCATAGAGTCTATTGGTCCCACCATCAGCACATACATGCACCTCAGTCTTGTGCCATAACTTCCGTATATTCAATTCGATTGGCTGGTTCAATATAGTTAAGCTGGAATGCTCCTGTTGACTATCAATAAACTTAAACGGTTCAATGATCACATGTTCCCGTTCTGGAGGCCCCACCACCATGTTATCGTCGTTCTCTATCACACTCATTGATTGCGCGTAAAGAATTTTTTTCACTCCCATTTATCATGAAAGATAACGAACAAGTGGTACCAAGAGACGTCAGATTACTCCATTTGATCTTTGCCACGCAAGGAATACAGAACTATGAAGAACATGTTCCATTGCAATTAATGGATTTTGCCCATAGATATACCAAGTCTGTTCTTAAAGATGCTTTAATATACAACGACCATGCCAAACCTATAAACCCCAACACCAACATTAACTCCAATACAAACAATACTGTTAATACCGATGATATCAGATTGGCTGTTGCTGCAAGAACAAGTTACCAATTCAAGCCCACTCCACCAAAAGAGTTATTACTCGAGTTAGCTCAAGAGAGAAATTCGAAGCCATTACCTCAAATAGCACCTAAATGGGGGTTGAACTTGCCGCCTGAGAAGTACTGTTTGACTGGTAGGAACTGGGACGAGTTGGAGGACGAGCCGGAGTCGAAGAAACAAAAGTCGTAAGAGAGACAGAGAGAGACCGCACGTTAGTGGGGCTGTTTAAGCCCACTGGGCCTAATACTGGGCCTATTCGTACATAGACACTCGAAAACACTTGGCCACCCAACTACCCAACCACCCAACACAAACCGCTTTTTGTAAACTACTTAGATGAATACATGTCACGACAACTCTACCCTCATCTATAAAATTTGAACCTAACAACTCATCCAAAACTCTGCGCCTATACACGATGAAAATCTCAAACCTCGAGATCGGTGCGATTTTTCAGGAGAATTGTCAACATGCTTGTAACGACAGTGGCATCTATACCAGAGTAAGTAGGTCACATTGAACGTACTTATACCCATACTAACATCTTTTAGAGCCAAAGAAGAATACATTGGGTCGGCATTGATCGAAAGAACAAGTCGATTACACAGTTACTATGACCTTGGTCCGGCTGATTTGTGTACTATTCATAAACAATCTGTTAATTCAAAAACTGAAATTGGTACCTTCCTTTATTTCACCGGTGTTGATACATCAAGCGGTGCATCCATTGCTGCCCATTTAAAGAATTTGGCTTCGTTAATCACCAGTAAATCCCAATATTGGTTTGGTGAAAAGAAGCATTGGAAAGTCCCAGAATTAACTTATTGTAGTTATAATGCGTTTTCAAAAGTTGATATGAGAGTAACCGTCCATATTCCTGGTAAAATCGAATACCAAATCGTCAATAATGACGGGAAACTTTTACATGATAAAATTAGTGAGGATGAATTAAATAGATATTGGTTAGAAACTTTTATTAGTTCCATTATAAGATGTTTAATTGATTCCGATGAAGATGATGCAAATAAATTAGGTGGATTGGTTGAAGTTAATAAACAAAATCCTTTTAATATTTCCAATACAAAACATGTTTTAAATAACTTCTTAGAAGGGTTTGAATTATTGTTTTTTGATGGTCCAAAATTGGGTTGTAATATTGATATTCCTCAACCAACTTTAATTTCAAATTATCTTGTAGAAGGGTTTTTGAAATGTATTGAATTAACACAAGCTTATGATGAAGCTTTAACCATATTAAGTCGTTTACAAGAAAAAGAACCGAGTATTAGAACTTTAATTGCTAAGATTTATTTATTAAAAGATGAAGAAATTAAAGCCGTTCAAATAATGAATGAAGGAATTAAATTAAATGAAAGAGATTCGGAATTATTAATATTACAAGCTGAATTTTGTATCGAAAAGAAAAGATATGATATTGCTTTACATTTAGCAAGACAAGCAGTTAAATCTTCACCAGCTGATTTTAAAACTTGGTCATTGTTAGTTAAAGTTTATACAAAATTAAATGATTTTGAAAATGCTTTATTAACTTTAAATTCATGTCCAATGAATTCTCATAAAGAAAAATATATTTTAAAAAGAGTTGTTCCATTAAAAGGTGGTAATGATGATTTACATTTACCATCTCCAGTTGATGTTGTTTTAGATGAAGTTTCAAATTTACAAAGTAATGAAATTGCTCATGAACAAAGAAATTTGGATCCTCAATTAAGTAATTTACCTGCTGCAAATTTAAAATCAACTTTTGCAAAAGCTTATGATTTATTAACAGAAATTGTAATTAAAACTGGTTGGGAATCTTTATTAAAATATAGAGCTAAAGTTTTCGTTATGGAAGAAGAATATAGGAAAGATAAATCAGCATCTGCTGAAAATCAAAATGATTTAACTACTGATTCAAATGGGAATGAATCAAATGGTCTTAATGTTGATGATGATAATTCTTCAACTATAGGAATTAAACTGCCAAAAAGAAATTCTGAAGATAATGATGATGTTGAATTTAGAAAGAAAAGATTATGTGAAAGATGGTTAGATAATTTATTTATGTTATTATATGAAGATTTAAGAGCTTATACTTTATGGCAAGCAGAATTTGTTCATTTTCAAGCTCAACAAATGGAATATAAAAAGACTACTTTAGAATGGGAAATTTTAGGTTTAATTGCTTATAGATTAAAACATTATAAAGAAGGATCTGTAGCTTTTGCTAATGCTTTAAGTGGAAGATTTTCTGCTAGATCAACTAGAGAAATGTTAAAATATTATCAAATGGAAAGAACAAAAGCTTTAGCTAAACAAACAATTGTTAATGGTAATTCTTCAAATAATTCAAAATTTATTAATCAATTAAATGAAAAAATTTTAGAATGTTCTATTAAATTATTAGTTTGGAATCATAGATGGTATTGTGATTTTTCAACTTCACTTATTTTAAGTTTAAGTGATTTAATTGCAAAAGAAGGTTTAATTAAAATTCAATCTTTAGTTCAAGCAGTTTATCTGAATCATATAAATTCAACTGATCTGAATTCAAACCATGGTATTACTGATATGATGGATGATATATATCAATTCTTTAAATTATACGGTATAAATGGTAGTGATAATTAAATAGTATTAATAAATTTTTTTTGGATATTTGAAAAATAAAAATTAAAGGTTTTCACGTGATATGGTCTCACTGAAAATTTAATTAGTTGATTAAATTTGACACTTTTTTTTCTTGATAACATCGATATGGCAGCGATTGATAGACTATTAATGATTAATTCCCATGTACGGGAACATGATGATTCCGAATATATAGATCTGTTCCCATATATGCGTAAATCTGAACGTGAAGCATATCAAAATAGCGCATTTCAGCAAGGTCTGCAACTAAATTTCCCATTAAATGAAGGTAATATTCAAATAAAAATAGCTCCTGTCTTATATAATAGATATAATTATAGTCCCAGACCTCGTGTTTTCCTTTCAGATAACAAAGATCACCAAACAAATGATATAGATTATTTAATCAACCGATTCACTAAATCTCAAGATGAGAAGATATTAATAAACCTTAACGAAATAACGACCAAAGAAGCAGTAATTGATCCTGTTGATGTAGCAGGGATACTTGAAGAAATTCATATAGATTACTTGATCATATCTACCAATGAAAATGATCAATTAGTGCAAGAAATAATATCACTTTCAAGAGAAATTTCACCTCATACAAAGGTTTGCATTTGTTGTACTAAAGAATGCCATGATGATAACGCAGATATAATAGTCGATTACAAAGAAGATCAGAGACAAGTGAAGATTGCTGAAACACAAAAGGAGACTTAGGTATCAGATAATGCAAGATCTAAAGAGTAGACAAGAGCTAGATAATAGACAAATACTAGACATATATATACAAGAGGCAATGAATGCTATTAGGTATTCTCTTCAATTCATTTCTGTTCAGATTCAAGCTTTGCTTTGGCGATCTCTTCTTCTTTCTCCTTGATCTTAGCTTCTAACAACTGCTTATATCTTTCTTCATCAAACCCTTCTTTGGCAATCTTAGATAACTCTGATGATGGCTCTTGTGATCTTTTCTTTCTTGCTTGAATCAATTCATCTCTTCTTTCAAGTTCTTCAATCCATAACTTTTCTCTTAATTTGGCTTTCTCTCTTAACTTATCTTCTCTGGTTTTCTTTTGAACAGTTGATTCTTGTTGATAATAATAACCACCAGCAACCAAAGCAACCAAAGTAGCCAATTGAAACCCAATACGGTATCTAAAGTACATTTGTGTCTTAATTCTTTCACCTCTTCTAATAGACTTGGTAGCCATAACAATAGCTCCAGTTGTAAGTAATGCTCCAATTGGTACTAAAGGTTGTTGCTTAGATTTAAAGATCATTTTTTGGATAACATCCATATCTCTTGAATTGTTAGTTTATGTTGATGACATTTTACATATTTACATACTCTTCGCCTGTACTAGGCCCTTCAAAAGAGGAAGGAAGTCTCATGGGTACTGAAATTTTATTCTCGCGCAGATTTATAGGCCTAAAGTGTCAGGGATTATTCACTGTGAGGAGAGGTGACAACGTACGATACTTGGTAAAATTAATGAACTATTCAATTATTAGGGTTAAGTGTAATTCGAATATATAATTATCCATTTTCTCTAATTAAACTAAATTATTTAATTGAAGTATCTCCGGTCTCGGCCTCTCTTTATCTGCCGCCTTAACCTCTCAATTCGGAGCCAAGCTTCACCTTAACAAAATCTGCGATGCTCATCAAAAATTATAATTTTCAAGATGGCTGAAGAACCTATTAGTAAAACATTAGTTGACTATAAGAATACCCAATTCAAAAAGGATTTGAAACTTGGTCTTGCAGTTATGGCTGCAACCTTAACTGTCCTTTTCCATTATCTTTATGTCATGAGACAAATGCTTTTTGAAGAATTAGATCTCACTCAAGTTATCATCTTGTTTTTCGTCTGGGGTGTCTGTACTATTGGTATTATCACTGGAATGATCTATAAAGTTGTACCTTGGTTAGTTGGTGATGAAGACGCATCTGCTACAGAGGAAAGAAAAGAACAATAAATCATACATTTAATTCATTTATATCATCTACTTAATTAATCTTTTAGATAAAACCATACCATAAATTCCAAGAGTTACAATGGAGGTGAAGTTTGCTAATAAAGAGAATCCATGTAATTTACCAAATCTTTTGGTTAATTTTTTAAATTCTTCAGTTTGTTCACCATCAATAACATCAAGTTTATCATCAATTAATTTTTGTCTTTGACTTTTAACATCACGACATACTGGTAATAAATAAAAGTAATTAATGGCAGATGCTAAACTGGAAATAGCTAATAATGAGCTAGTGAATGGACATAAAGTTAATGGAGTTGTTAAAGCAAGTAAAGCAGGAGCAATGGTTTGACCTAAAAAATAAGTTGGGAAAACATTATTTTGTAAAACACCAAATTCTTCTCTTTTTAAGACTTTAAAAGCAATTGGACTAGCAAAAAATGAATAAAAAGCTGAACCTCCAAAGGCAATTGAATAAAGTATGAGGTGATAAGGAGCTCTTGTATTTAATCCTAATATTCCAATCATTGTAATAAAAAAATAATTTTAACTTTAAGTATATAACGCAATAAAATATCATTTCGCGCAGTAATTGGTTGTTTTATCTTGTGAATACACCAGTGCACCTTTATTTTTTAAATACTATTAATTTATTCAATCATATTAAAAATATTAATTAACCCATTTTCTTGATCAAATTTTAATAATTCGGGTTCAGATTTTTCAAATTTCATTAACCATGAATAATCACTTTGTAAACCTAAACTTATTTTATTAAATTCATTTAATTTCTTTAATTTTGAAGTTTTTTCATAGTTTTTTGCAGCCATTTCAGCATTGGAAATAATTTCATTAGAAATCCCACACATTGCAGCAACATTCATACCAAATGACCCTGGTGCAACACCTGGCTCTAGTTTATATAAGAATGTGATATTTCTTGAATTGGAATCAACAATAATCCCCATTCTTAATGGTTTAATTTGTGGATGTCCTTCAAATGATTTCACTAATGAACCAAAATGAGTTGCAAAAAATCCTAAACAATTAATATGAGTTGCTAAATGATATAAAACTGCTTCAGCAATTGCAAATCCATCAGAAGATGAACCTCCTCTTCCTAATTCATCTAATATAACTAATGAATTTGGAGTAGAACTACTTAAAATCTTTTTAGTTTCGGATAATTCAACATAAAAAGTTGATTTTCCTTGTAAAATATTATCATTAGCTCCTAATCTGGTCATAATTCTATCAATAGGACTTAATGTAGCTTCAGATGCTGGGACATAACATCCAATTTGTGATAAAATAACTGCCAATGCAGTGGTTCTCATAATTGTAGATTTACCAGCTGCATTTGCACCGGTTAATAATCCAAATTTTGGTTCATCTCCACCTAAGATAACATCATTTGGAATAAATTCTTTTGTCCCCAGATAAATTGGATTTCTTAATTCTTTAAAATTAACAAACCCATTGTTTGATTCAACAAACTTTGGTCTACATGATGGATATCCAATTAATTCAGATGATCTAGTTAAAGCAATTAAGCAATCAATTTTACTTAAAACTTTAATAACTGTTAACCAACTTTCATAATGCTTATCGAATTTAATAAACATTTTTGATTTTAAAGTTTCACAAATCATTTTATGTAATTCTCTTTGTTCCATTAATTCTCTAGCTAATTTTTTAACTTCTGGTGACCAATATCTTTTAACTTTGGAGGTTGAACCCATTGTTTGCCAATCTTTTGGAATATTTTTAATTTTATTTGGCATTTCAATTAAATAAATTTCCTTACCAGAATCTTTGAAACAAATTTCGTTTGATTTATAGTCTTTCTTATAAACTTTAAGACAATCATTTAATTTAGCTTCAATTGAATTCATTTTATCTATTGAGTCATCAAATTCAGAATCCATACCCTTTGAAGGAATTAATTCATCATTTAAAGCTTTTGAACGATCAAATGAATCTTCCCATTCTTCAATTAAAGTAGATAAATCATTTGGAAACTCTTTAATAAATTTATGTAAGGAGCCATTTTCTTCGCTGGTGAAATCTTTAATATCATGAATTAATTTTGAAATTTTTTCAAATCCTTCAATTACTTTAACAAAATCTTTTAATCTCAAGTTACCACCATGAATTCTTGCTAATAATCTTTCTAAATCTGGTAAACCGCTTAAATTAGATTCTAATATATCTCTTAATTGAACACCTTGGTTCATTAAGAAATCAATTGAATCAAATCTTTCATTGATTTTGTTTTTATTTAATAATGGGTGCAATATCCATTGTTTTAAGGTTCTTTTACCAAATGGAGTGATAGCTCTGTTAAGAAGTTTGATTAATGTACCTTTATCTGTTCCATCAAAATTATTATTTAAAATTTCCAAATTGTTCAATGTAATACCATCTAAAATTAAATGATTATTAGAACCTTTATTAATATCATAATTGTTAAAATTACTTAAAGTCATAATACTTGTATCTAATTTTAAGGATTTAAGATAATATAATAAACCACCAAATGCATTAAATGCCAATTTATTGTTATCTTTAAGATCTATTAAAAGTTTTGGGAAATTTGAATAATCATCAAGATCTTCTGCTTCATAATATTTACTTTTAACAAGATTTTCAACAGTGGTATCATAATCCCAAAACTCAGTTAATGGATTTAAAGTATTCCAGATTTGATTAATTGAATTATATTTCAAGATTTTGGTTGCAATAGGACATAAATTATTTTTTTCACAAAGAACTTCTTTTGGTTTTACTTGAGTTATAAGAGTATCCAATTTGGTACATTCATTATCATCAACAAATTCAATGAAATTTAATTCAGAAGTAGCGGTATCAACAAATGTTACACCAAACTTTTTACTACTTTCATCGATTATTTCTTCTTTAATACTTAAACAATATGTTGCCATATCATCACTAATCATATTCAAATCGGTTAATGTACCACCAGTCAAGATACCAGTTAATTCTCTTTTAATAATCTTTTCTTCTTTTGAACCTCCACCTCTCATTTCTTTGGCTAATAATGATTCTTTTTGGTCCACTTTTGCAACTTTATAACCACTGTTAACAAATTCTTTTGCCCAGTAATCAAAAGACATTTCAGGAATACCTGCTAATTTCATATTAGCTCTACCACCTCCAGCAATTTTCAAATCAAATTTAGTATTAGCCACAATGGCATCCTTTTCATATAGTTCATAAAATTTCCCCTTCTTGAAGAAAACAACAGTATCCCACATTTTTGATTTAATTTCCCAGTATTGTTTTTCAAATGGGGTAAATTTCAGCCATGCTGATTGTGGTACGTATAAAGTTCTTGGATCATAATTAGGATCATCAACTGGCCTTTTCTCTGCATCACGAACATCAACCAACCATTGGTATCTTTCTTCATTTTCTTTTTGGAATGATTTATGAGACTTTACTGGGGATATTTTTGGCTTTGTTTCTGTTGGTGTATAGTTTGAACCAGCTTTAAATTTAGAGGCAAAAGTACTTGTAGCTTCAATCTTAGGAGCTGATGCCTCTTCTTTAGAAATTGGTTTTGGAGAAACTTTCTTGGACTTCTTTGGTTTAATATCAACTTCCATATCCGATTCTGATTCTGGCTCTGGTTCCGGTTCACCTTCAGAAGCATCATCTTCAACTATAAAATCACTCATATCGTCTTCATCGTCATCATCAGATTCGGGTTTGAAATCATCTTCTTCATCGTCATCACTTTCAATAATCTTTCTTCTTTTAGCAGGGACTATCTCATCTTCATCATCTGATTCAACATAACTTGCCTTTTTAGTACTACGACCGGAACTTGTCTTAATTGGTACTTCATCTTCATCATCTTCAACTTGTTTTATTGGTTGTTTGGCTATTTTAGGCTCCTTTTTATGATGTACTTTAATAGAATCCTTCTTAATTTCTGGTTTAGGCTGGGGCTTTGGTGTTCTTTCTTTATGTTTAAGAGGAGATGAATGCATTCCTTTTATGGGTGCCTCCGTTTCGGATGTCAATGGAGTATCAGTAATACTTGTGTCCATCATTGAATTTTCATTCTCTTTCTCACTATCATCATCTTTAGATTCTTTAACAGGAGAGGAAGCAATGATTGGCTTTTTCGCTGGTTTAAAAAAGGACATCAATGACAGTTGTTTTTTCTTATCGGAACTACCATTGCTAACAGACTTCGATTGTGGAGTCATTGGTTTCTTGATTTTCAGTGACATGATAAAGAGGAATGAACGATTGCAAATTATTTAGAAACGCGATTTGGCGTATGCGTCTATTTTATTTTTCGCGTCGTAACATTTAAATGCGTTTGTAGAATTTTTTTGCAGCCAAAAATGAATTTAAGCGTTTTTATTGTGATAACTTTATTATTGGGAACAATAGAAGGGTTATCTCCCTGGTTTGCAAAGGACAAGCCATTTATGCAAGTGAGCAGTAAAACCCATGGAAATGAGGTTATCTACGACAAATTACAGGACACGTACCATCTGCTCTATAGAGCTTCAGCTAAATTATATATGGGAAGTGATTTCAATAAAAGAAAATGTATTGAGGGCACTAAAGTGAAGTTTTTCTTTAAGCTGGCACAATATATTGAAACGAGTCATATTGGATCTGAATGTAGAATAAATTTGAACGGGAAGTATCAAGCTATTATAACTCCAATCGATAATTATGACCTGTATACTCATAGACAAGAAGATTTAATAGCTCAGGAGCTTGAAAATCGTTTAATCGGTAACTACAGACTAATTCCTAGTTTACAAGAAGAAACAATTAAATTTAGAGACTTTAATAACTTAAATACCCAATTAATTTGTACCATAGATTATAAGCAAGTAGGACAAATTAAATTACGACAATTGAATCTTCAAGTTGATTTTGAAAGAGTAATGGAGATTCCACCCGAGTGTGGTTTTAAAACATTTGATCCTAATTTTACCAATCCTATTAGAGAAATTCAAACCATTGAAATCCCATTAAATGGAACTTTTTACTGTAATTATGGTAGAAGTTCAACGTGTACCAAAGGTACCGCCGAATATTCAAATCCAAGATACCAACTCTTTAGAGATAATTAGCATTAAATATATTACTATATAGTCATCAAACCATAACTTCATTTAAATTCGTCTCTAATAAAATATTTAACAATATCAATTGCAGCAAGTGCATCTTCACCACTATCATGTTCACCAGTTTGAATGGTTTTACCTAAATATTTAAACGTCAAGTATTTCAATGGATACCTGAAAGTTGGTGAAGTCTTATGTTTTGGATATAATATTGCGGTATCTACCACTTTATTATGTATAATCCTCATACAATTTAAGTCATTTTCCAATCCATGACCTATTAAAATAGTATTATAATCCATGATTTCACCTAATAACTCAATCAGTTGCTCGAAATCCAATGCTTCATCTTTAATTTCTGATATACCAGACCATCTAGAATTTAAATCAATTACTTCACCTTTGGGTCTTACCAATAAGTCCAAGACTTCTTCACCAGTGAAGAAATCCATTGCGGTGATTCTTAATAATTCGAATCCCTTGGTTGTAAACCCCATCTCACAATCAATTCCTAAAGCTTTCATGGCATTTGGGTTGATTGGGAAAATTTCTGAAGTATTTTTAAATGGTAAAAAGTGATGCATCTCACCAGGCCCATCCCAATAAAATACGTGATAATTGTAAGAAGTACAAGGCTCAGTTTCATTGTCACCAACAACTGATCCACAACATTCATAAACTCGTTTTTTATCTCTTTTAGAAGCTTTACCTGAATGAAAAGCACAATGTGTTGGAATTAATTGATCTGTTAACTTAAATTCGTGATTACATCTTCTACAAATACGCTCCAATTTTGGTTCTATTGCCTCCGGAACTTCGGTGATATACCCATATTTCTTTAATGTTTCTTTAGGAATTATTAACTTTGCAAGCATTTTATAATAATCATCATTGGTAATTTCCTTAGTTGATTTTTTGAACTTCTCGGGATTTTTTATTTCATAAACCTTCCTCTTCACTGTTTGCATATAAGTGAAGTTGGTTGATGTTTTGGCAATCTGATATTCTTCTTCAATGGCTTTTAATTTAGGAGTAATGATATCTGGTTCCATTTGAACCATTGCTTGAACAATTGCTTGAATGTTTTTCTTTCTGGTTTGAATTGGTGCTGGTGATGGAGTCACTTGTTTAGGTAATATCAAATCGGGGTCTTTGGCTTCCTGACCGTTCACGTATTGGTTTACTAAAGAGGTATATTCATCTTCTGATTTGGATTTACTTAATATTTCAAATTCTTTAAGTATAGCATTTCTATACGGGGTATTCCCACCAATTTTCTTAACAAATTTTTTCAAATTTTTTGTTCTTTCTGATCTTGAAACACTAAACTTGGAAAACTCTTTTGGAATCAATAAAGTAACATCTTTAACAACTGGTTTTTTTGCAATCTTACTATTTTCATCATCATTATCCTCATCATTTTTTTCAAGAGGTCTTTTTGCCGAATGGCTATACAAGCAATTAATTAGCGAACATGACTTTGTCTGTTTATACTCGGGACATTCTATTCTACTGAAATAATCATCTTTGGTTTTAAACATGACATTCTAAATCACAAATGTATTGAGGACTGGTTTCCTGTATATCGCAGATTCGTGTCCTGGCGAACTTGCTTGACGGTGCTTGCAACTAGAGAAAATTTTATGCGATGAGAGTAGTGCATATTACGTCTGGTTTTAGCACTACCTCATCGCCAGGAAAACTATAAATACAGGTGGATTTCCCCTTCATATTTTTTTCTTTGTCGACGTACTTCATAGGATCATTTCTATAGGTCACGTCTCTCTTTGACTCTTAAAAAGAGCCACTGAATCCAACTTGGTTGATGAGTGAGATACCCTTATACCCTCAAAGTGAGAACTTATTTAGCTTGTCTGTGATCCCTTGTGGTCTAGTCATCTATTTATTTTTGCCTTTAGTATGGAAGATTCTTTTGAATCATCTTTAAAGGAGCGATGATCTTGACCCTTTGTGTCATACTTTTTCGGAAGGAGATGCTAAGGGTGGGTATAAGTGGCTGTCTGACAAGTTATGAATAATTTTATAAAGTTTTTTATAAAATTTTTATGACTTATAGACCCGTGTTGTGATGTCGGCCACCGTAATAGAGCGATATGTAAATATTGTTTCTATAGGCGAACCAAGTGTGATCATTTGGTTGGTTTATAGAAATTTTGTTCTAATGTTTGAGCGATATTTCTCTCTATACTCTTACTATTCTATATTGTTATATACTATATACATCTAAGGTAGATAACTTGTATTACCTATGCAACCACTTCTGGCGACTTACTTGGGTATTCATACAACGTATAGTAATCAACCACTTGACCATTCAAATTATTCTCTCCGTTTAATGGAATGTAGAATAAATTTCTCCATTGAATATCACCCAAGAACCAAAAATCTAACCAGTTTTGTTTAATACCGTAATCTGTTGGGATTTCAAATTGGTTAATTTCAATAGTATTATAATCTGTTTTATTGATTAACGAAAAAATGGTTATCTTTAATGTTAAGAAAAATTGATCTAATCCAAGTAATTTAATACATGCAATTGCACTTTTACCATCATGGTTATGGCCTTGATTTGAATTGGTTAACTTATAAAATTCATAAGTTGTAATTCCTTTGATAATTTGAAATAATTGAACTATACTTAAAAAGGATACCCAAATTAATTGAAACCAACACCATAAAAGTAAATTAAAATTAAAATTAGATTGGTTGAATCCTTTGCAAAGACTATCATTTAAAATACTGCATTCAAATTCATCGTCAGAATCTGTGTGATAACCATTATCACGATTTACTAAATCATTAAATTTTAAAGTATCAAAATATTTCAAGGTCAAGCTTGAATAAACTATGATACCTAAATTAAGAGATAAAACAAATGCCATAAATACTTTATGATTCCTAACCCCAATGTCGTTGTAAACCCAGGGACAAAGGTGATCGAATTTAGCAATTAATTTCCCATTATTATGACTATATTTTGATCTTAAAGGTTTTCTAATAAATGAATTAACACAAAATGTATCTGCACTAAAATTTTTCATTGAAATTAATTCATTAATTTGACTCAATACTTTATTATTATCGGTAGGAATTGGTATATATCCAGGATTTAAAGTCATTGATTTATAAAATGTAAATGTAACGGTTAAAATAAGACTCACGAAGAGTAAATTTATAAAGAATACTGAAAAACTTTTAAATAAGATTTTTGGTACCACGTTAAAACAATAAGTTAAAGTAACCCAGAACAAAGTACCAGAAAATACACCACTTGCAAACGGAGTTTTCATGAATTTACCTTCTGGTACAAAACTTTTAATTACTAACTTTTGTAATAAAAAGATTATTGGTATAACTGAAATAATACTTAAAAAAAATCTAGGTATTATAAATCCTTTATTAAATGAATTAATTTTAAAGATTATTGGTAAAATTAAATAGGGAGTAAAAAAAGTAATAGCTTTACCAATCTCTGGTTTTAAGAAATGATTGGTCTTTACCCAATTGTTTTTTTCATATCTACCAGATTCATTTAAAACTTTTACCCAAAGATCATAACAATTCATATCCTTTGCCACGTCAAAAGAAGTTTTATTTTGATCGTTTTTATGGAAGATATCAGAACCTTGATCAATTAATAATTTTAAAATTGGTTTATATGGCTTCATAAAACACCAATGAAGCGGAATAAATAATGTTGAATCAACTTTGGTGACATCAGCACCAAATTTTATTAATGCTTTAACGGTTAAAAGATCGCCTTGATAACAAGCCCAATGAAGACAAGTTCTTGAAAATGAGTCAGGTTCATCAATGTATAAAGTATCTGGACAGCATTTAAATAATAAATAAATAACCAACATGATATTTGAGCTATGCACTGCTAAATGTAATACATTATACGATTGAGTATCCTTTAAAGTTGGATCGGCACCATTATTTAATAAATAATCAACAATATAAACTAACCCATTTCTTGCAGCCCAATGCAATGGAGTTGCATTTAATTCACCTCCAATTTTATTAGGATCAGCCCCATTTTGAACTAGGTATTCAACTATATGAAGATGATTGTTAATGGATGCCCAATGAAGACCTGTTATACCATCGCTGAAAGTATCATTAATTGAAATTTGTTTGGAATCAATCAACAGTTTGGTTTGTTCAAGGTTCCCTTGTTGACAATTGGCCATTAATTGAGCTAAAGGAGGATTTAATTCTTGCTCTGTTGGAAGTTTCTGTTTATTTACATCATCTAGATCCTCCTGGTCAACTTCTACAACCGCATCTACCGAATTTATGGAGTTGTGGGAAGTTTTCGAAGTTATTGATTCGAGTTCGAATGACATTTAGTGCGAGAAATGCGCGGCTCGAGGCTTGGGCTAAATGATGATGATTTAATAAGTGGTTAATTTTTTAAAATATATATTCTCTAAATAAAAACATAATGAGTAACTACAGTATATGACAGCATGGTCATTGTCAATTTTTTTCGAATTTTTTTCTAAGTCTAATGTCTAAATTTTTACATGTTTTTGTCTCGGGCTCTAATCCCAGTGTATACCCCAGGGTTTACATACAGGTCGTTGAAATATCTAATTAGTTCAATCGGTTTTCTTTGATCTAGTTCTACCAGCAACCAGGCCCGTCAGTACTAATGTGCTTGCATCATCACCGTCTTTAAACCAATTAAACCTATCGTTAAAAAAGTTAGGTTTAACCATTTCTTTGGTTATAATTCCTTGATTATAATCGCTTATTTTAAATAAATGTTTCCGTAATAATGCATAATTCCTCAGATTCGATTTATACGAAATATTAATCAAATCACCAACAATTGGAATAAATCCAATTACCAAATCAAATAAGATATTCAAAACCATATAAACAATAATATCAGGAGGTAACCCATTATCTAATTTTAAAGCAATCAATAATAATTGGATGGATTGGTAGGTTGTATAAAATGTACCAGCAAAAGGAACAAATTGAATCAAAGTAGATGTACCAAATGGAATCCCAATAAGCTTAAACAACATATCATATCTATAAGCTCTTTTTTTAAATGTTTTCAAGATAATTTCATCATTTTTACTCAAATTATCAGGTAATTTTTTGGCGGTTTTTTTAAATTTAGTCTTTTGATTGTTTATTGGAATAAAATCATTATAAGGATCTTCAATAGTAATATTATAGTCTAATTTAAGGTATTTATGAAGAATATAATTAAGTAAATAATTTAACATTGCTGCAAAATTTCAGATTTTGAAATTTCGCACACCTGTGAACTTTACTTTTTTGATTATAATATTGCTCTATTTCCTCACATGCGTGAGAAAATTAGATGATAATGATTAAGAGGATATTTGCCAAAGATATTGAAAAAGAATTACAAGATAAATTAATCAATGATAATATTAAAGATAAAATCCATAATAAAGTGTTAATTAATCGGAACCTAGAGACTTGTATAAATTTAACAGGTTCATCAAATTCTGTAGATGATTATTTGAATGAACAGAATAAGAAGTTCAATGAATTAATTACTAAAAATTTGAATTATGTTTCCCATCAAAATTTGATTGATGTTTATAAATATGATGAAGACATGAATATTGATGAGTTACTCCTGCTGTTAGATAAAGAAACAAAATTCAAATTATATCAAAAACTCTCATCTGAGCTACAACCTTCATTAAATGCTTCAACAATTGAAAACTTATCAATGATTGAAAAAATTGAAATAATTGCAATTTTAATAGTTAAATTAAATTTCTTATTACTTAAATATTCCTTACCTATAACCAAAAAGGTCTATGATAAATTTATTTCTAATCAATTTTTTTTATTTAATAATAAAAATTTTGATAAATTACTTAACCAAATAGTTAAGATAATGAATTATGTTGAAACTCATCCCGACTTAAAGGATTTTGATGATTATGAAGAGCTTACAGAAATTAATGACGATACGAAAGATAATGAATTGATAATACCCTCTTTAAGTATGTCTTCAGTAATACGAATGGTGTTTAATGCAAGACAAGATGGTATTTACGATGCGGCCAGAGAGTTTGTTAGTCAGCTTTAATGGTTAGACTGTGGCGATTTTATGGTTAGACAGTGTGGTGATTGACAGCTTACTTTTGAATGCTTCAATTTCTCCATAGTATGCAAATTTATGCAGACTCATTACAACATTTATATCATAAACTTTTAATGGTTTACATTCTTCTTTATATATCATTTTAACAATATATAAAATGGGTCTTGTTCCTCCTGCTGGCAGACAAAGGACGCTCAAGCTAAGAAAATTTTCACCCATTGAGAGAGATTATTTTCTTATACAGGTCTAACAAAAAAATATTTTTTAAGGGTTTAAAAATAGGTGAGGCTTAATCATGGCTTTTAGTTAACACGCCCTTAAATTATATAGAAACATTCCTAATAAATACTGGAATTTGATTCTGACTCCGGTTATTGTTCGGATTATCTTTTATTCGCTCGCGCTTAAGTTGTTTGACATACATGAGTTGGTTAGGTTTGAAACCCAAACCACTGTGAGCACTGCCACTTTTTTGATGAGATCTTCTTGCTTATCTGTTATGATAAACTTATTTGCTTTTAATATTTAAAATACAGCAATTCAATTTTTAACATAATCTAAGTTATATATAACACCATAACACCCACCAAAAAAAGGGTCCAAATATCTTTTGGCACATAGATTTCTTTTCCTTGCGGTATTTTAAGATTTCAATGAGTACATCTCATACGAGTACTTGCCTATTATATCCTCTACTATTATATGGACGAGTAATGAATATACCTGTAATTATATCTGTAATATTTGAATATTTTAGTTTGCTCTTAACCTGAAAGAAAAGAGAGTTACGTGTATACTTCTATATTTACCACCACGCCTTTACGCAACGGAGTCCATTCCTGTACGCCAAAAAAGCTTTTTCCATCTTAAAAAAATATTCAACCACCCACCTTCGTTCTTTGAATATGTTTGGTATTATTGGATATTTAGAGGATACCAAAATCCTCATAATATTAACCATACTATGTACATCTATCATGGTTGGAATCTATTTCAAACTTTATAATCCCAAGCAAGTTACCAAAAGAAATCCATTAGTTTACATAGGACATGGAATTATAATAATAGCATTTTCAATTTGTATAATAACAGGAGTCCAAATATTATCCAATACCATTTATGAATCCGATAAATATGAAATACAAGATCATCTTATATCTATAAAATCACCACTTCAAGAAGAAGTATTAACTAATAATTATACTGATTTTAATATGATAGGTTATTCATTTGTTAATCAAGAAGCAAAACCACTGGAACCTGAAATATTTAATTGTGATTTTGTTCAATTTTCAGATGTTTTAGGATCTTCTGAACCTAGAAATATCACTCTGGATTTAAAACCTATTAGAGATGAAGCATTAAGATTATCAAGAACAACTAGACCACTCTTAAAATATTTCTTTGTAGATGAACCTGATGAATCAGAAGAAGAAATTCTTGAAACTAAATGGTTAAAATTTTGTGGTTCAAGTGTATGGTTACCTAAACATAATCTTCATTTTTTTGTAAATAGAATTGTTTATTCTGAAACAAGACATAGAAATAAACCAACTATAAGTCTTGTTTATGTTCAATTTTTTGATCAAGATTGGGAAGAAGTTAAACTTGAAAATATTGAAATACTGAATGAATATAATACCACCAAAGTTGCATCAGGATTTCAACCCATCAAAATATCAGAAAGTCCTAGGGAAGAAAAGAATGTCATGGGAACAGAAGATCCAAGAGTCATTTTAAGAAAGTTTAAACATCAAAATGGAGAATGGGATGAAGAACCAATAATCATCTTTAATATGAGAACCACCGAAATTAATTGGTTCAGAGCAATGCATATGTTTAGACCATCTACAGGTGAAACCATAAGACTTAAAATTAAAGGAATGAAACCAAGATTTAGAGAGAAAAATTGGGCACCATTCTTTGATGAAAAGGACCCAGATCATATTTACTTCGTGTATAACTTTAATCCTTTAAGAATTCTTAGATGTACACTTAATGAAGGAGTTTGTGAAAAAGTAACAGGACCAGATTTAGTGGATGCAAAAGCAGATGAAAAGAAGCATGTTGGGGCATTAAGAGGAGGAACAGATTTAATTCCAATACCCAAAGAGATGATCCCAAAACACTTTGAAAATAGACAATATTGGTTTGGAATCGCTAGATCTCATGTTGAAAATTGTGGATGTCTTAATGAAATTTATAGGCCACATAGTTTCATTATTTCCAAATCAGGTACTGGATTTAACTTTAGTTTAGACTATGTTAGTTCATTATTTGATTTTAATGTTAACCCTGAACCATGGGACATTGAAAAAACCGCCTGTGAAGATGGGAAATCAGTTTTAATACCAAATAGTATTGCATTTTGGGATATAGCAGAACATAAAGTAACCAGAAAAGTAAAAGATATCATGGGAATAACGTTTTCAGAAGCAGATAGGACCAATAAATTGGTATATATAACGGGATTTGCTAATCATATAAATCAAATGTTATCATCATCATTATCTGAAGGGTATTATGACTCTATGGATATTGAAAACGAAAATTCTATTTTGAGTAGATGTTCGACGTCAAAAGCTGAAAGTTACTGTGAGTACTCGAAGGATTTTTTTCAATGGGATGGAGTTTAAAGGCGCGGGGTCTATTGTATAGTTTATAGTAATAAAAGGCGGAGGTTAATAGCGATGAGGAGTAAGAGTTGTAATGGTAGAGAGCGTAGGAGCGATATATGAAGAGCTTAGAGGGTGGAGTTGGGTTAGCAGGGTTTATAGGTGATGGGGAACTGGTGAGGCGGAGGGGGAGAGAGATAGGATGGTTAAGAAGAATGGGGAGATCGGAATTGTGTGCAGAATACGGTCAGCGACCGTTTAGTGTCGAGATCGTAATGCGATCTAAAATGGGGGAATGGAGAGGAGCGAGGAGGGAGGTGGTGCGAGACGAGGCCAGACGAGAGTGGTGCGAGACAGGTGGGAGAAGTGGTGCGAGAGAGAAATGCTAGGCCGGCAGATGGGCCGTACGATAAAGGCATGGTGGATGGTTTTTGTTATTGGGCGGTAGAGTGTAATTGTTGGATAGTTTAGTCGTCTCGCCGACTCGTTGATTCGTTAACTCCTCTACTCGTTGATTCGTCAACAATTCTCGTCAACTCGTTACCATTAAGTGGATAACAACGCCTAAACGAGCCACTCGTCTGTTTGTCTACGTCTACGGCCCAATATGCATCGAACACTCTTCAATCCTCTTCACGTGACCACACGAGGACGACGCTCAATGTCGTCCATGCATTATTCTGCCCCTATTCCTCCCATCAGGATCCCATTCTTTCACCACTTCCACTGGCCCAATAACCTCCAAACTTCGCCAACATCATCTACAATATCCCCACACCCCAAATACTTCATCACGTCTCCATACCTCCACTCTTTCTCTCCCTAACCCTACCCTCCCTCCGTCTCTCCCGTCAACACCTGTTCTCAATTGCTACGACATATTTCCCATGTCGTCACCTCCCATTTCCCTCCTATTTCCCTTCCATTGCCTTCGAAACGCGTGCGCGAACCAAAAAACCACCGTGCGCCCACCAAAAACTTCGCTCTCGTCCAATCACAGCTCTCGGCGTCGCTCATTTAAAAGTAGTCACCCTCCCATTTTCAGGAAATCTTACCAAAAATTTTCACCGTCAGTGAAGCGTTGTCTTTTTATACATTGAGATATATTTAAGAACCTAACTTCTTATATATATTTTAAATTAAAGAGACTTATAGATTAAGACGTACGTTACTTAATACCACGGTTTTAAGGTTAATACATACGATAAGTACTGGTTCTTGGGACTCCTTTATTGGTTTGTTTCAGGTTATAGGGGGTTCAACAGTCAGTTTTTCATCCCGAATTTTATTACGTGTCCGCTTTCCTATTTAGGTAAATTCAGCACCGGCACTCCCGTCCAAACGTTTGGTTGGCACTTTTTTGCAAAAGACAACCCGCGACAAATTTAAAAAAAAGTAAGAAGGTTTCTGTCTGGTACACGACTTTCCCGCGACAAGATGGCTCTTTGTTCTCAAGTATTCACTCATCTGATCAAGAGGAGTTGCAATTCAAGAGACAATTATAATCCCAAAAGATTATGTTTAAACAAGTACCTGAGTTCTGAAGCCGATGAAGATTCAGAAGATGAGAATTTATGTTATAAATTAAATCAACTCAAGGCAAAAAGAAGAGCTTCAACTAGAATTTCATTTTCAATGAATCCTAATAAAGAATTAAGTAAATTAATTTCAAAGTATAGTGATGATGAAGTTGATCATGAACAAATTGAAAATGATGATCGAAATAATTTAAAAACTAAAGATTGTGGTGAATTTAAATTAATTCAAATTCCAAAATCTGATAAGATTGCTAGATCAAGATGTTTAGATTATTTAGTTGGAGCAATTGATGAAGCTTGGGCAAGATATTGCGATGCCACTTCTACAATTGAAGATGAAGTTTATTATAGTGATAAAAATGAAGATAATGAAGGTAATAAAAACTGTTCAAAACCAAAATCAACCAATTTAATTAAATATGAATTGGATACCGATGATGAACAAGTTGATGATGAAGATATTATTGATAATTATTCCCTTAATTCAACTGATATTACTGATTTTTCTGATCACTATATTAATCAAACAAAATTCTTAACTAGAAATAGAGTTAATTCATTATCTTTAATTAATTCAAAATCTAATTCAAAGTCAAATAAGTATCAAAATTTAAAAGATCGTTTGACAAAGGCAAAATATTATTTACAAGATTTAGTTGATTCTGATGAATTTCAAGATATTCAATGTTTTTGGAATCGTTGGGATATGATTAAATATACTACTATTGAATTAGTTGAAGATGATGACGATGATGATATCATTGAAACAACCATTGATGAATTAGAAAATGGTCGTTATTTTGTAAATTAAAATAGGGGTTTTATATAGGGGTATAATTTGTATAATAGAAAATATTTTATGATTAGCGTGTCGTTCTCTGAGATTTTTTGAGGTGTGGGAAATAAAATTTCAACATCATGAAACTTTTTTATTTAGCAAGTTTATTTGCCTTAGCTTTAGGTGAAGTTAAGATTGGTATGTACTGAAGATATATTATTTATATGATAATTTCAATAATACCATCAATTGTGGTTGAATTTTGGTCGATTAGTGTAATATCAACTATATTGATAATCTTTCACAGGCCTTAAGATAACAACGCATGGTTTACGACCCATGATTTATGACCCATACAACCCATGGTTTACAACCTCACATTATACCCTTTACTAACAATTAGAAACCGTTGAAGCCGTCGAATGTGATAGACCAACTCAAAATGGTGATACTATTTCCGTCCATTACAGTGGTTTCTTAGCTGATGGCACTAAATTTGATTCCTCTTATGATAGAAATAGCCCATTGACTTTTACTTTAGGTGTTGGTCAAGTTATTCAAGGCTGGGAACAAGGAATCTTAGGTATGTGTATTGGTGAAAAGAGAAAATTAACTATTCCACCAGAATTAGGTTATGGTTCCAGAGGTATTGGTCCAATTCCTCCAAATGCTGAATTAATTTTTGATACCGAATTAGTTAGTATTGCTGGTCTTGAAAAAGACGAGTTATAGTGTATATCTAGAATATAGGTTATAGGTTTAAAACTCTTGTATAACATATCTATCTAATATTTAACGTCTCCCAATTTAATTACACAAAATCATTTATATCAAAGTTTAACTTCGAGGTTTTTGTAAATGGCTGCAAAAAATACTTTTATGTTATCTTTATTGATTTGGTTATTAACTATTCCCTTTTTATTAGTCAATGCAGACAACAACTGCCAAGTTGAAAATGTTATCACCGATAATTTAGAACTTATCAGTTTACAAGATTGTGAAATAATTAATGGTAATTTAATTATTGAAAATTTTGATGAACCAATTATCCAATTGAAAAACCTCCAAAAAATCACTGGAGATTTAGTTATTAGGAAATCTCCAAACTTAGTCAGATTGGAATCGGAAAGTTTAGAAGAAATAGAAGGTACTTTTAAATTAGAAGAATTAACTTCATTATCATTAATTTCATTTCCGAATTTGGTTCATATGGAAGCATTGAAGTGGAAGGTAATTCCAATGTTATCATTAGTTAAATTTTCTGAAGATGTGTCTAATATTAATGATGTTCTAATCAGTGATACCTCACTTACAGGGTTTTCAGGCTTCCAAAGTAAATCCTTAAATAATTTTGACATTAATAGTAATCGATTTTTAGATATTATTAACTCAGATGTTGAAAAAATTAATGGACAACTACATATTTCTTCTAATGCAGCTAGTTTAAAGATAAACCTTCCAAATTTACAACTGGTTAAGAATGTTAGTTTTAATAGTATTGAAGAATTAAATCTTAATCAACTTGATAAAATTGAAGAATCAATTAGTTTAGTAGACAATTACTTTACTACATTAAATTTACCAAGTGTTGAAAAAATTGGCGGAACTTTATCTATTAGTAAAAATTCTAAATTGTCGTCAATCAATATGAGTAATGTTACTGAAATTAACGGAGGTTTAATGGTTATTAATAATACTAATTTAAAATCAATTGATTTTTTACCAAATGTGGTAAAAATAGATGGGGGTATTGAAATTGTAGGTGATTTCGATACCGTCGATTTTAAAAATTTAAAATTAGTTAAAGGATCGGTTAAAATCAAGTCAAGTGGTTCGAAATTTAATTGTGATAAATTAATTAAAGACCAATTGAATTTATCAGTGAGAGGTGGGAAAATCGATTGTCAAACAATTAATAAAGATTATAAGGCTTCTTACGATGACATGGTTATTAATCACAAGTCTAAAAATAAGGCTTCAAAGAACAAATTGACTAGTTTCTTTTCGCTTATTCTAGTAATTATCAATTTCTTGAGTTTATAAGAATTTACGTAAGTCTTCTAGAAAATCTCTTTTTTTTTTTTTTTTTTTGCAACCATTTCCGATAAGACAAACAGTGACAAGAATGTGAATCACTGTGAATTAGTTGACAAATATTGTTTAAAACTCAATGAAATGCCACAATTTCTAAATTAGCTAATAACTACCGCCACAGTGTTTACCATAACTGCATAGTTTAAATAGAAAAATGGATCCAAATTTAGAAAAATCTAGCACAAGCGATTTAGACTCGCCTAATTTAAACTGGCATAATATTTCCATCACCAAAAATGGAAAGACAATTTTATCCAATGTTTCTGGTGATATACAAGCAGGAGAATTAATGGCGATAATGGGGCCAAGTGGTAGTGGTAAAACCACACTATTAAATTATCTTTCAGGTAGAGAGATGAAAAATTTCACTGTAGATGGTGAGATTGGGTATTGTAATAGTAGTATTAGTATTAACTCTTTACAGAAAATTTCAAGATTCATCGAACAAGAGGATCATTTGATTGGTTCGTTATCTGTATTTGAAACCATCGATTTTAGTGGGAAATTATCCGGTTTGAAAAATAAAAATTTCAGACATGATAAGATTCAACAAATTTTAAATAATTTAGGATTGACTAACCAAAGAGATATAATTATTGGGACTCCTTTAAGAAAAGGAATTTCGGGAGGTCAAAAGAGAAGAGTTAGTATTGCTTGTGAATTAATTACGATGCCGTCGATATTATTTTTAGATGAACCAACCTCTGGATTAGATTCTAAATCATCATTTGAAGTGATTTCGACTATTAAAAAAATTGCCCAAGAAGAAAATATTATTGTTATTGCATCAATTCACCAACCTTCGGCTTCAACATTCCAATTATTTGATAAAGTAACATTTATGACCAATGGGAAAGTGGTTTATAATGATAAAGTTGCAAATATTAAACCATACTTTGAACAAAGAGGTATTGAATTTGAAGAAAATCAAAATGTTTCAGAATTTGTTATAGATTTAATCAATACTGATTTCAAAGATGGAAATGATCAAATAGTGGAAGAACTCTACCAATCATGGCTTTTAGGTCAAGTGAAACCAACTAGAACCAAACAGAAATTAATTACTCAAGATATTAATAGACAAGCATGTAAACCATGTTACCAAGCATTTGTATTAACTCATAGATCCTTTTTGAAAGCTTTTAGAGACTTTCTTGCTTATTATGTTAGAATTGTCATGTATATTGGATTGGCAATCATGATGGGTACAGTTTGGTTAAGATTAGGTTATTCCCAAAAATATATTCAGTCATTTACAAGTGCCATTTTCTTTTCCGGGGCTTTTATGTCATTTATGTCTGTTGCTTATATTCCTGCTTATATTGAAGATTATAACTGTTATAAAAGAGAAAAAATGAATGGATTATATGGTCCATTACCATTTGTAATTTCCAACTTTTTTATTTCAATCCCATTTTTATTTATAACCACTTTAATATTCAGTGTGATAACCTATTTCTTAGTTAACTTTCATAGTAATGCCAAAAATTTTTGGAAATATGTTATGTGGTTATTTTTAGATTTAATTGCAGCTGAATCTTTGACCGTTTTGTTATCAACTGTATTCCCATATTTTGTTATTGCCTTAGCACTTACCGCTTTTGCAAATGGATTATGGATGTCTGTTGGTGGGTTTTTAGTTAGCCAAAGCATTTTAAATGATTTTTGGTATTATACTTTTTATTGGATTGACTATCAAAGGTACGTTTTCCAAGGCATGATGTTTAATCAGTTTGAAAATGTAAATTTTACCTGTGGATTTGGGTGTCAATGTATGTATCCTTCAAATTTACAAGATAAATGTTTAATTGAAGGGAAAGCCATATTGGAAAACTTAGGTTATAATAAATCTGATTTAGGGCTTTGGATCGGTATGATTATCGTTATAACTTTTGTTATGAGATTATGTACTTATGTAACATTGAAGTTAAGAAAGTAATGGTAATGGTAATCGTTTATTTATATATATTATTAATGGATATGTAGTTTATAATCGAATCTATAGTTTGTGTTTTTATGTCTTTACCTTGTAAGATATTAGACCTGATTTCAGAAGAGCTAATTTTTGACGTTGACGGATCCATATTAACCATAATTTCAATATTGTCTGCCCATTCTTTTGGTAAGCCCAAATTACCTTCTTTTAAATCTTTTAGATATTTCAATTGACTTTTTTGTTCTTCTACTCCATCTCTAGTTAAACAAATGAACTTATTCTTGGTCATGAACTCCCCTAATGCCTGCTCAATTGGTAGAGGAACATAATACTTGGAATTAAGAACTCTAATTAACGTATCGTAGCCCAATAAATAACACTTATCACCGGTAAAATGGGCGTTGATCTGACCCGATTTATCAACAAATTTGGGTGATTTAGATAAGCAAATTGAGTAGTTTTGGTTCAAATATTCGCCCATATGATACATCATTTCCAATCTCTGATCGAATTCGGCTGGAATTGGCTTTTTGTCGGCGTTTAAAACGGATAATAAGAGGATTATATGGCAATTTGAAGATGCAGATTTCTTAATTAGCTCTAAATGTCCATAGTGAGGAGGGTTGAACGATGAATCTAAGATATAAATACGACCACTTGGACTTAAACTCTGATATATAACCCGGAAATTGTCTGTAGACGTTATAAAATCTTTTACCAGTTTACTAAACCTTGACATTTTCCATTAGATAAGTGAGATAATGGTTAATGCGGGATGTGGACCTAAATGATGCGATGAGTCCTGCATAAATTATTCAGAAATCGCATCTCATCTATTAAATTTTCATTTGTTCAAGTTCAAAAACAACTTTTTAATATGGAAAACCAAATAGTTGTAAACTTAGAAGATTGTGAAAAGCGATATTCAGCTTTTAAAGAATCTTATCCTAAGAAAAAGTTTCCTGAACTTTATAAATTCAACACGAATATTTCAGTAATTGAAAATTTGAATAATTTATCATTATTTGCATTAAATCATACATTAGAGACATTATATTCATTTCCAAATTTATTCTTAGACGTTATATCCAGATGGATAGAGAATCCTGAATTATATGAACAAAAGTATTCAGAAGTTAATAATTTCCTGCCAAAGATTCCTGGTACTATAATTTTCCACTCATTATCTAAATTGATTAATATTTCTAATGATTCCTTAAGTTTCATCGAATTTTTCTTAGAAAATCATTCATTAATGAACCATTTGAAATCCAATTTGAATAATTTGGATCCTCAAGAATTAGAAACCATCCTTTTATCCTATTTTAGAATCATCAATTATGATTTATTTAAGTTTGAAAAATTTATTAAACCTGAATTATTATACCTTATTTTAAATTTTGAAGGTGATCAATGGGAAGTTTCTAAATACTTGACAGTATTAATTTTATCCATTTATTTACAGTCATCCGAAGAAGGTTTAAAAGAAATGATTGCTGTCCATTGTAATGGAGACCTCATCTCATACTATGATAACGAGAAAATTGATTATAAATTCTTAACCATTTTAGAAGCTAAGAGAGTTAACAATTTTAAAAACTTACCAATATTAGAAGATACAAATGGTAAACTTGTATTAAAAGTTGAACCTTCACATTTATCAAAACTTGTTACCTCAGTTTATGGTATTCTTGTACCTCATTTAATTGAAGATTCTCAAGTTGAAGAGTCTTCAGAACTCGTTCCTACGCCGAATTCAGTGGATGTGTTAAAGAATTTAGCTGAGAACCTTCAAAACTCATGGCCAACACTTTTATACGGTAAAGCCGGTAGTGGTAAGACCTTTTTATTCAACCAACTATCTAAAATTATGTCATATCAAGGCTCAATTGTTAAAATTCATTTAGGTGAGCAAACAGATGCAAAGCTTTTATTAGGTACCTACTCATCTGGTGAAAAACCAGGGACTTTTAAATGGAGAATTGGTGCTTTAACTACCGCCGTAAAAGAAGGTAAATGGGTATTAATTGAAGATATTGATAAAGCACCAACTGAAGTTTTATCTATATTATTAACTCTTTTAGAAAAGAGACAATTAATTATTCCTTCAAGAGGTGAAGTCATTAAAGCTCATAATAATTTCCAAATTATTGCAACCATTAGAACTGATAATTCTAATAATATCCCTGATTTAATTGGTTTAAGATTATGGAAATTAATCAAAGTTGAAGTACCAAATGAAAAAGAACTTGGTAAAATTTTAACTATAAAATTCCCATTATTAAAGAATTTAATTAATAAATTCATTGTTTGTTATAATGAGATTGTTAGAATTTATTCAACTAATTCTTTTATTGCCCTTAATAAAGGTTCCCATCCAAGAATAATATCTTTAAGAGATTTAATAAAGTTCTGTTCTCGTTGTAATAGGCTTTTATTAAATAATGGTATTAAATCCGCCGATGAAATGTTAGAATCGGCATTATATGATACCTTTTTCCAAGAAGCAGTTGATTGTTTTGGAAGTGCTATAACTGAACACAATGCATTAATCCCATTAACAAATATCATTGGTGAAGTGTTAGAAATATCACCTTCTAGAATCTCTGTATTCTTAAACAAGCATATACCATTTTTTAGTGACGATGAATCAGATTTACGAGTTGGAAGAGCTATTTTAAATAAATTAGATACCGATAAAGCATTATATAAGAGACCTCATGGGGGTTCATTCGCTACTACAAACCATTCGTTAAGATTAATGGAACAAATTTGTGTTTCAATTCAAATGGTTGAACCAGTGTTATTAGTTGGTGAAACTGGTACAGGTAAAACTACTGTTGTTCAACAAGTAGCTAAAATGATGAACAAAAAATTAACTGTTATCAATGTTTCTCAACAAACTGAAACTGGAGATTTGTTAGGTGGTTATAAACCAGTTAACACCAAAATAATTGCTATTCCTTTACAAGAGGTTTATGAAAACTTGTTTATTACTACATTTTCTAGAAAGAAGAATGAAAAATTTGCTCAAATCTTAGTCAAATGTTTTAATAAAAACCAATGGAAGAATGTTATTAAATTATGGAGAGCTGCGATCGATAAAGCAAGAGCCCTTTTAACAAAGGAAGCCAACGATTCAGAATCGGATAATGAAAATCCTAAGAAGAAAAGAAAACTTCAGTCTCATGAAAAGAAAATTCTACTCGATAAATGGGTTGAATTCGAAGCTAAAGTAAATGATTTTGAAGTTCAATCTTCTTCATTAGATAACAGTTTTGTATTTAATTTCGTTGAAGGATCTTTAGTTCAAGCCATTAGAAATGGTGAATGGTTATTACTAGATGAAATTAACTTGGCATCTTCAGATACTTTGGAAAGTATTTCTGATTTATTGGCCGAATCCCTTGATGAAAGATCTATTTTATTAAGTGAAAAAGGTGATATAGAACCAGTTAAAGCACATCCACAGTTCAGAATTTTCGGATGTATGAATCCTTCAACTGATGTTGGTAAAAGAGATTTACCTTTAAGTATAAGATCCAGATTTACAGAAATCTACGTGCATTCGCCTGATAGAGATATCAATGACTTATTGGCAATTATCGACAAATATATTGGTAGATTTGCTATTAGTGACGAATGGGTTGGTCAAGATATAGCAGAATTATATTTGGCTGCAAAAGATTTATCTGAAACTAATAAGATTGTGGATGGTGCAAATCAAAAGCCTCATTTTAGTATACGTACCTTAACTAGAACATTGGTTTATGTTTGTGATATTATTTCAATTTATGGTTTACGTAGATCTTTATATGAAGGTTTCTGTATGGCATTTTTAACATTATTGGATAGCAAATCTGAAGCGATTTTAAAACCAATAATCGAAAAATACACTATTGCAAAATTAAAGAATGCTAAGTCAGTCATGAGTCAAGCTCCACCTGCACCAAAGGATGCAGATAACTACGTTCAATTTAGACATTATTGGATGAAGCACGGTCCACAAGAAATCATTCCTCAACCACATTATATTATAACTCCATTTGTTGAAAAGAACATGCTTAATTTAGTAAGAGCTACTGCTGGAAGAAGATTCCCAGTATTAATCCAAGGTCCAACATCTGCTGGTAAGACATCTATGATTAATTATTTAGCTAATATTACTGGTCATAAGTTTGTTAGAATTAATAATCATGAACATACCGATTTACAAGAATATTTAGGTACTTATGTATCTGATTCATCTGGTAGATTGGTATTCAAAGAAGGTGTTCTTGTTGAAGCAATCAGAAATGGTTATTGGATTGTTTTGGATGAATTGAATTTAGCACCCACTGATATTTTAGAAGCGCTTAATAGATTACTTGATGATAATAGAGAATTATTTATTCCTGAAACCCAAGAAGTTGTACATCCACATCCAGATTTTATGTTATTTGCAACACAAAATCCTCCTGGACTTTATGGTGGAAGAAAAATGTTATCTAGGGCTTTCAGAAATAGATTTTTAGAGCTTCATTTTGATGATATTCCACAAGATGAATTAGAAATCATTTTGAAGGAAAGATGTCAAATTGCCCCTTCATATTGTAAAAAAATTGTTGAAGTTTATAGACAATTAACTGTCCAAAGACAATCTACCAGATTATTTGAACAGAAAAATTCCTTTGCTACATTGAGAGATTTGTTCAGATGGGCCCTCAGAGATGCTGTTGGTTATGAAGAATTAGCAGCCAATGGTTACATGTTATTAGCTGAAAGGGTTCGTAAACCAGATGAAAAACAAATTGTCAAAGAAACTATCGAGAAAGTCATGAGAGTCACTTTAGATATGGATAATTATTATGAAAAATTAGAAGAAAAAGCTTTAATGAATATTGAATCGTCCATTGTTTGGACTAAAGCTATGAGAAGATTAGCTGTATTAGTTTTCACTTCAATTAAATATAATGAACCTTTATTATTAGTTGGGGAAACTGGTTGTGGTAAAACTTCTGTTTGTCAAGTGATTTCTCAATACACCAATCAACAATTAATTACTGTTAATGCTCATCAGAATACCGAAACAAGTGATATTTTGGGTGCTCAAAGACCTGTTCGTAATAGGTTTGAGACCAGAAGTAGACTTTTAAATAATTTGATAAAGGTTTTCGACCAATTAAATATCAATGTTGCACTTGAAGATGTAAATCTTGATTTATTACTTAAAAAATTCGATGAATTAGATGTAAGTAGTGTCGACAAAGAACTTTTGGAATCTATTGAGCAAGATAAAGTAAATAGCAAGATTTTATTTGAATGGAGTGACGGTCCTTTAATTCATGCTATGAAGCAAGGTGACATCTTTTTATTAGATGAAATTTCATTAGCTGATGATTCGGTCTTAGAAAGACTTAATTCAGTCTTAGAACCGGAAAGAAGTTTACTTTTAGCAGAAAAAGGTGCTGATAATCCTTTAATTATTGCTAATGAAAAATTCCAATTTTTAGCTACAATGAATCCAGGTGGTGATTATGGTAAGAAAGAACTTTCGCCTGCTTTAAGAAATAGATTTACTGAAGTATGGGTTCCATCTATGGATGACTTTAACGATGTTAAACAAATTATAGCAGCTAAATTAGACTCCAGAGTATCACATTTAACCGATACCATAGTACAATTTTCTAAATTTTATGGTGAAAAATTTGGTGGTGGTAATGCAACTTCTGGTGTTATATCATTACGTGATATTTTAGCTTGGGTTCAATTTATTAACTCTTGTTGTGATAAGGTTGAAGACTATGTTGCTTTATTACATGGTGCATCGATGGTTTTTATTGATGCTCTTGGTACAAATAACACAGCTTATTTAGCAGAGAACGAAGAAAATTTAACTGCTCAAAAATTGCAATGTGTTAAGAAACTTGGTACTTTAGCATCTTATGATTTATTACCAATTTATACTGCTGGCTTTGAAGTTTCATTAACTGAAGAAAATTTAATCGCTGGTGAATTCACAATTCCAAGAGTCACACCAACTGTTGTTGATGACTTCTTATTACAAGCTCCTACAACTGCTGCAAACGCAATGAGAGTTATAAGAGCTATGCAAGTTCATAAACCAATTTTGCTTGAAGGTAGTCCAGGTGTTGGAAAAACTAGTTTAATTTCTGCTATTGCAAAGGCAACCGGAAATAATTTGATCAGAATTAATTTGTCTGAACAAACAGATTTAGTTGATTTATTTGGTTCTGATACCCCAGCTGAGGGTGGTAAAACAGGTGAATTTGTTTGGAGAGATGCTCCATTCCTCAGAGCTATGCAAAAAGGAGAATGGGTTTTATTAGATGAAATGAATTTAGCTTCTCAATCTGTTTTAGAAGGTTTAAATGCTTGTTTAGATCATCGTGGAGAAGCATATATTCCAGAATTGGATAAATCTTTCCCTTGTCATCCAAATTTTACCGTTTTTGCTGCCCAAAATCCTCAATATCAGGGTGGTGGAAGAAAAGGGTTACCTAAATCTTTTGTGAATAGATTCACTGTTGTTTACGTTGATGTATTAAAGAATCAAGATTTAAATTTAATCTCACAACATCTTTATCCAAATATTGGTAAGGAAGTCGTTTCTAAAATTATTGAATTTATCAGTAAAATAGAACACGAAATTGTTGTAAAAAAATCGTGGGGTTCTTTAGGTGGTCCATGGGAATTCAATTTACGTGATACTTTGAGATGGTTAGATTTATACAACAGCTTGGTAATTGCTTCAGACATTACTCCTTCTGATTATCTTGATATGATTGTCTGTCAAAGATTCAGAACACCAGAAGATAAGCAAAAGGCTAGAGATTTATATGAAGAAATCTTTGGACCAATTCAATCCAGAGAGGGTTTCTTTAAGATCACTGAATCGTATATACAAGCAGGAACATCAATCATTAATAGATGTAATACCATTCATTTTAATGGTGGAACAAAATCTATCCCATTACAATGTAATTATAAGGTGATGGAAACAGCAATTAGATGTGTTAACCAAAACCTACCATTAATTCTTACTGGTGCCTCTAATTCTGGTAAAACAGAATTAGTAAGATATTTAGCTAATATTGTTGGTGCTAAATTACACGAATTTGCAATGAATAGTGACGTTGATAGCATGGATATTTTAGGAGGATATGAACAGGTTGATTTAACAAGAGGTGTCACTTCAATAATTTCAAAATTAAAAGAAATTATTAGAGACTTAACATTGGTTAACCTTAAAACCAAATCAACTAATTCTCATATTTTGCAACAAGCAATTGAATTATTTGGATTTGTTGAAAATAATGAAATCACTGCTTCAAACTTTGATGAAGTATATAAATTCGTAAGTTCTTTCTTATCTATATACCCTAACAACGAATTACAAAACTTATTTGATCAATGTTCAATAATGGCTGAAAAGATTAAAGAGGAAGCTGTTGTTAAATTCGAATGGTTTGATGGTCTTTTGGTCCAAGCCGTAGAAAATGGTTATTGGTTGATTTTAGATAACGCCAACCTTTGTAGTCCTTCTGTTTTAGATAGACTTAATTCTTTACTTGAAACAAATGGTTCTTTAATTATCAACGAATGCAGCTCCGAAGATGGTCAACCAAGAATACTTAAACCACATCCAAACTTTAGATTATTCCTAACTATGGATCCAAAATATGGTGAATTATCCCGTGCTATGCGTAATAGAGGTATTGAAGTATTTGTTGAACCATTAGAATCTAGAGTTACTACTTTTGATAAAAAATGTCTTCAATTATCTCCTGTTAAAACTGAAATCGACGAAAATGTTCTTGAAGGTTTACAAGAATTGAATTTTGAAGAAAGAAGAGAAGTTCCTTTGTTAACTAACAGCCTTCATTTATTTTCTGAAGACATCAAGTTTGTCAACATACATGATATAATTACATCTAAAATTAATGATGATGTATTGTCTGCTGGTTTAACTGGTTTAGTTGAATTCAAATTAATCGAAAGACTTACACAATGGTCCAATATTCTTAGAGTAAGTGCCGAATTCAATAGCCTCGAAGAAAACATTATTCATAAGATAATCACAAATCTTAAGAATATCAATGATATTGGATTAATCGAGTCTCTTCAACAGGTTTATTCACCTTTGAAACAAAAGGCTGACTTAATTGTTAAGAGAGATAATTATCTTCAATATCAAAATTTAAATCCAGCTATTGCAAATATTATTCTTCCTTCTGATACCAAAGAAGCTTTAAAAACCTCAGATCCTAATTATTTATTCCAAGTTCTTGGTAATATTTATGAATTCAAGATCAAGTTGGAAATTATAAAGCATAAGGCCCTAGAAGGATCTATCAACGATTTATCATATTTGGAAAGATCCGCTGCTACTTCTTTAGGAAGAAGAGTTAAAAAAGTTCCAAAACTTAATGTTTATCCCTTCATTTGTACAATTTTTGAATTTGTTATAAATGCAGTTATTGAGTATTGTAGCAATAATATTTTTGAAAAACCAGAAATTTTCAAGAGTTTATATGAACTCCAAATAGTATTGCATAGTTTGTTTGAAGCATCACATCAACAAAATGATGCACAACTTCGTGCTTATAAAGATATTGTGTTAGGATGGATGAAAACTAATGACAGTAAATTTAACGTCAACTCTTTATCTGAAGGATTAGAATCATTTTCTGAATCATTGAATCTTAAAACCGGTTTTTTCATGGAACAAATTTGGGAGCACTTCAGATATAATTATCCGGATAGTCAAGAAAACTGGGATAGAGTCATTGAAGTATTAAAATTATTTGATGAATTTGATTTAATTGCTGCTGAACAAGGAATCGAAACCAATGAAGATGTTACAGTATTTAAAAATTCTTTGTTAGGTTTATATGATTCTATTATATCAGGTTCAATTTCAAAAGAATATGATGATGTATTATCAGGATTAAGAGATGGTATGACTAGGTTGAAAGATATTACTTCTAACTTTAGCATCAAAAGACATAATGAACTTAAAGCACAATTTAACTTACTTTCAATGTTCATTCAATCAAACAGAGGCAATACTGATGATTTGGTTCGTTTATCAACATTAGCTGGTAGACCAACAAGACAATTCATTAGAAATTCTACATTTAAACCTTATCCTCAAGTTCTTGATAACTTATTTAGTGGGCCATCTATTGTCGAATCTATTTTTGATAATACCTTAACTTTTTCAACACTTTCTAAAGCTGTTAAATTTGAACAAACTGCTGGAAAATTATTAACTATGAAATTAAAAGATTTTATGGCATTAGCAAAGGAGATGGTCACATTTTCCAATGATGTTATAGAAGATGTTTCATACAATTTTCAACTTTTACTTTGTTCATGGTTTATTGAATTATTAAAAGCTTATGATTTTGGTGATGAAAGCAATTCCTATATTTCTGGCTTGAAGGCTCATGACTTATTAGAAGTTTCAACATTGATTTCATTACAAAAGGTTTTTGTATTCTTAGACAATAACGTAATTGAAATCTTTGAAAACTACTTCATTCGTGCTTTGAGTTATAATATCAAAGGCGCCTCTGTCAAAGATATTGGTATTTCATGGGTATTATTTGCTTGCGGAATTATCCAATTATTTGTTCCTAGTAGCGTTTTGGATCCAGCAATTAAAGAACATGTTGTATATGCTAAATACTTGAAACATAAGGATATGATAATGGAGTTATTAAAACTTCAAAGCCAATTCGATGAAGTATTAACAGGTAAAGATGTTTCTGTAGATACAATTGATGTTGTTGAACCTTCAAAACCTAGAGTTTATAGAGTTGGTCCAACCGATGAATTGTTTGAAGATTGGAAAGCATTTATGGATTCAACAGTTAATGAAGATCACATAAGTAAATTACTTGACTCTGCTGAAACAATCACTGAAGAATCTGAACAATTATTGAATATGTTCCAGAATAATTCCACACAATTTATGAGAAGGTTAGATTCAAATTTCCTTTTCTTTGGTGATTTAAACGATATTTTGAAAGGTCATATTCTTGCATTAAAATTCGGTTTCGAATTAATTGTAAAGGGATCTCATAAACCAAAATATAAGACTGATTTATTATCCTTAAACAAGCCAACCGAAATTTTCCATAAAGAAAACTTTGAATCATTATTTAAGAAATTTATTAAATTTTCTAAGAAACAAAGTCCAAATTCCCATATGAGTGAAAGATTAATGACATTTTTCATTAAGATTGGTTTCATTCATGAAGGTTCTAATGAAGTTATGGAGCAAGCTCTTCAATCACTTTATTATAGATGGACATTAAGAAAATTGAAAGAAAGTGAAGAAAATATGCAAAGTGAAAGTTTATATAAGTACAATGATCCAGATGGAGATATCGAAGGAGATTTCAAAGAACTTTTCCCCGATTTTGATGAAGTCATGGATGTTGATATTAAGTCAGTTAAAACAAACACATCTTTCGATGAAGTTTACCATGATTTAGCTAAAGCTTATATTAAAGCGTTTTCATCAGGCGACGAAAATCCTATTCCAGAATTAGTTTCACAAGGTAATCAATTAGTAGCATTACTTGAAGACTATTCTGATGAATTTAAGATTGGTCAAAATGATTCTCAATCTTTAGCAATTGCTGTTAATGAATTAATTAAAACTTCCAATAAATTTTCAAAAGATGATAACTCAACTTTTGACTTTTATAGAGAGTCGTCCCCCAAAGAAACCAAGAGAGCAATGGAAATTATTAACCAAGTTATCCAATTTGTAAGAGGTCTTTTATTGGAATGGCCAGAACATGCTACTTTGAATGATATTTTGAGAGTTTGTAACGAATTCTTAGATTACCCATTGAACATCCCAATTGCTAGACAACTTCAAAAGATTGAACAAATTTATACTTTCATTTCTGAATGGGAAAAATATGCCCATTCTAAAATATCACTTAAGGTATATTTTGATCAATTAACAAACTTGATTATCTCTTGGAGAAGATTAGAGTTATCTACTTGGAAAGAGTTATTTACTCATGAAGACAAAGCATTAGAAGTTAACATTGGTAAATGGTGGTTCCACTTATTTGAAACTATAATTCTTCCGTTATATACTGAAGAAACTCCAAATCTTACACATCTTTTGAGTGCTTTAAATGTATTTTTAAGTCAAACTACCTTTGGTGAATTTAAATTTAGACTTGAATTAATTAAAGCATTCAAACAACATGTGTTATCAATCGAAGGTAAAAAGGATACTTTCAATGCTATTTCTAATTTCATCCAATTTTTCTCTCAATTTTCTTCAATTATTGATGATAAAATTGTGCAAGAAAGAAAAAGATTAGAAAAAGATATTAACGAAGTTATCTTATTAGCAAGTTGGAAAGATGTTAATATAGATGCACTTAAACAAAGTGCCAGAAAATCTCATAACAGTCTTTATAAGATTGTTCGTAAGTATAGAAGTGTTTTAACATCTAGTGTTTCTCCAATAATTGAAGGCGGTCTTTCTGAAGATGTTAAAGTAAATTCATCATTTACAAAGCTTCCAGTTATTAAAGGCACCACTATTGATATGTCAATTGTCAAAATACTTTGTAATTCTGTTTCTACTTGGGAACAAAGACCAAAACGTTTACAAGATTTAACAACGGTTGACAAAAACATGAGTATTTATGTCAAAAAAGTAGCCGATGAAGAATTTCCTTCATTATATCAATACGCCCAAGAACTTTTACAAGAAGTTTCAAGGTTAAAGAATGAAACACCGTCAACTTATAAAGAAGAAACCAAGAAATTAATTGCTTCATTGAAGAATCAAAAGGCAAAATTATTGAGTAACACTCTTAAAGAATTCAGAAGAATTGGTTTGAAAAATGTTGCTAAACCAGAAGTACAAAAGGCACAAACAAGTAGCAATTTGTTATTAAGTATCAGTACATCATTTGAAAATACCTTGCTTGAGGGTTCAGACGTTCATTACTTTAGGATAATAGAATTATTACCTCGTTTAAGATCAGCAGTTAGCCTGCCAAATGAAGAGGTTCCTCAACCAGATATTGCAAAAGGATTTGGTACTTTAGAAAACCTTATTTATATACTTCTTACTCATAGACAACCTATGTTTAAATTAGCAGGATCTGTTTCAAAAATTGAAGAATTAGTCACTTCATTTGAAAACATTTCTGAATTATATGATTCTGAAAACTCATTATTACCTGCGACTATTAATGAAAGTACCAGAATTATCACTAAGGATGCCAAAGACTTAGCTTTATGGTTACCAAGAATAATTGAATTTGTTATCGAAATCTTAACTAATTTAGGATTAGTCTCTTCAATTCCTTCGTTAGATATTTTCTATCAACTTAAATCCAGAATATCTAATTTACAATACACTGGATTTAATGAATATAATGTTGAAGCAACAGATTACATTAAATCAGTTGAAATGGCAATTTCTGAATTAAAAGCTTCTTTGGCTAAGTGGTCAAATTCTTATCCTCAATTCGGCTTTATTGTTAATATTATTTTAGAGTTTTTAGAAGCAAAGAATGTTAATTTTAATGTCAATAGTTCAACATCTTTAAGTGAAATCAAGATTGTCGAAGATGTAGAACAAAGTCTTGTTGGATTAAGTAATAGCATTATTATTTCTGTTCAAAAAGTTATGGAAGTTCAATCACGTAAAGAAAAGGACGAAGATCAAGAAAAGGCTGAAAGTCAACAACCTGAAGAAGAGGAAGACGATGACGACGACAATTGGTTTGTAGATTCTCAAAACAAATACTTGTCTTATATCAAGGCATCGCATCATGGAGCGGTAGTTAACAAGCTTGATAATGTCTTAGGATTAATATCCAAGTTAGAATATAATAACCAAACCTCACGTGTTGTTTCAGCCTTGATTTCTTTTACCCTTCCATTAATTAAACATTACTTTAACTTGTTAACATCATTATTAGAGAAAGCTAGAGCCAACTATGAAACCACTTCGCATGCTGGTTATATATTCAGTTCTATTCTTTATACATTAGCAAGTAAAGGATTCTGTTCACCTGAAGCACCATCTGATGAAAAGACAGATGATAACTTACAAGATGGTACTGGGTTAGGTGACGGTGAAGGAGCCAACAATAATTCAAATGATGTTGAAGAAGATGAAGATCTTACAGAAGCAGCACAAGAAGAGAACAAAGAAAAAGATGACAACAAAGATAACGACGATGAAAATGATGATGCTGTAGATATGGAAGGTGACATGGCCGGTGATTTAGAAGAAGCTTCTGATCAAGATGATGATGAACAAGAAGATGGTGAAAATGATGATTTAGATGAAGAAATCGATGATATCGATGATTTAGATCCTAATGCCGTTGATGAAAAAATGTGGGATGAAGAAGCTAAAGAAAATGAAAAAGAAAAAGATTCCGACAAAATGCCAGATTCAACTAACCAAGATGAAATGGTAGCTAATGAGGAAGATGAAAAGGAAAATTCTAAAGATAATAAAGAACCACAAGAATCTAATGAAAGTGAAGGAGAGGAAGAAAATGAAGAAGCAGAAGAAGGTGATGATGGTGATGAAAAAGATGTTGGTGAGCAAGAAGATGAAGTCAAAAACGATGAAAATGAACAAATGGATGATCACGTTCCAGAAACTGAGGCTTTGGATTTACCTGAAGATATGAATCTTGACGGCGATGAAGAAGATGAACAACAAAACAATGAAGAAGATGAAGATGAAGACTTTGACATGGACATTGATGTAGAAAAACCAGATAAAGAAGAAGAAGATCAAGATAAAAAAGATGATGCTGAAGCTGATATGGAAGAAGAAGAAAATGTAGCAGAAGATGGAGAAGAACAAGGGGATGAAGAAGAAGGGGAAGAAGAACAAAATGAAGAAGGGGAAGCTGAAGGAGAAACCAACCCCGGTGAAGCTGAAGTATCTGATGATGAAGAAGTTGGTGAACAAGAGCAACAACAAGAAGAAGGTGGTGGAGATAAAGAGGACGAAGAAACCGCTGAAGGAGTCGATGGTGATAATAATGATGCTCAAGATGACGTAGATATTGAATCAGCTGTTAAACAAGAAGCTGGTGAAAAAGGTGAAGGTGCTGACAACCAAGTAATTGAAGAAAAAGAAGATATTGGTGCTAGCGGTGGAGCTTCAACTAATGCTCCTCAACAAGAAGCACAAGAAGAGGCTCCACAAAATGATGATCAAGCCAATGATCAAGCTAAAGAATCTATTAAAGAACTTGGTGATGCATTAAAAGAATTCCACCGTCGTCACCAAGAAATCAAGGAAGCTTCGAACACCGATGAACAAGTCGATGAAAAAGCTAATGAAAACCCAGAAGAGTTTGAACACGTTGAAGGTGAAAATACCAATAATGATACTCAAGCTTTAGGTGCAGCTGACAAAGATCAGATTCAATCTATTGATGAAGATAAGGCAATTGACGATGATATGGAAGACATTGTTCAAGAACCCGAAGTTAAACAAGAAGAACCAGAACCTGGACTCGAAGGTGAAGATAACATGGAAGTTGAAGAAAACCTTGAAGAATTAGATAATGAACCCGATGCTGATTTCAAAGGTAAAACCAAGAGTGGATTCATTAATGACAGAACTAAAGTAAAAGAAGAATCAGAATTGATGAAACATGAAATTAATGAATTAGATTTAGAATTCCCAATGGATCTTGAAGATGAGGATGTTAAACTCACCGAAGAAGATGTACCATCAATGACACTTGATATGGCTCGTAATTTATGGAAATCAAGTGAACTTGAAACCCAAGAATTAGCATCTGGATTATGTGAACAATTAAGATTAATTTTAGAACCAACTTTAGCCACCAAACTTAGAGGTGATTATAAAACTGGTAAGAGATTAAATATGAAAAGAATTATTCCATATATTGCTTCTGAATTCCGTAAAGATAAGATTTGGTTAAGAAGAACTAAACCTTCTAAAAGACAATATCAAATCATGATTGCTGTTGATGATTCTAAATCCATGAGTGAGAGTAAAAGTACTACATTAGCATTTAATAGTATTGCATTAGTTTCTAAAGCTTTAACTCAATTAGAAAGTGGTGGATTATCAATTGTTAGATTCGGTGAAGATATTAAAGTTGTACATCCATTTGATAAACCGTTTAACAATCAAGAATCTGGTGCTAAAATCTTCCAGCACTTTGATTTCCAACAAACCAGAACGGATATTAAAACACTTGTTAATAAATCATTGAAAATATTTGAAAATGCAAAGATTAATTCAAATAACGATTTATGGCAATTAGAAATCATTATATCTGATGGGGTATGTGAAGATCATGCTACTATAGAAGCTCTTGTTAGAAAAGCAAGAGAATCAAAGATTATGTTAGTGTTTGTAATTATTGATGGTATCAATTCTAATGAATCAATTTTAGATATGTCTCAAGTTAAATATGAATTTGATCAAAATGGTAACAGTGTTCTTAAAGTTGATAAATACCTTGATAGCTTCCCATTTGAGTTTTACGTTGTAGTAAGAGATATTAATGAATTACCTGAAATGTTGTCTTTGATTTTAAGACAATACTTTTCAGAAATGGCATCTGTATAGAATGTAAATATTAGATAATATATTATTAAGTATTAAAAGATCGATTCTTGTATAATTGATCAAATGCGTATGCTATATATGATATTAATTATTTAGTGTTAGAAACCACTTTTGCATAACAAATCGACATATCATCAAGTTTACCACCTGAACTCGACTTGTTACCAAACTTTTCTTTAGGTAATGAGTTAACTTTTTCATTATAAGGTGTAAAAGCGTAATCATCAAATGCAACTTCTTTGGCTTTAGCTAATATACGATTAGCAATTTTTTTAGGTTCTAAGTGTTTGAATTCATTGATATATTCAACAATTTCTCGTTCATATAAATTGTCAGTAATCCCATCAGAACACATGAAAACTATATCGTTTTCCTTTAATTTAATAGAATCCACCCATGCTAGTTCAGATGGTAATTTGGTTAATGTTTGAGTACCAATTTGTTGAGGACACAACTCAGAGATTAATTGTTCTTCATTGGATTTGATGATTTCACCATCTCTAATCACATAGATTTTTGAATCACCAATGCTGATCATCTTCAAATAATCACCACTTAACATACCTAAAACCAAGGTTGAAGACCCTTTCAAGTCCTGTAAATCCATCAAATGTGAAGTATGAAGGTAACTATCATCAATGATTTGATCAATATCTCTTTTATTCAATTTATGAGGGAAATGTGATAATTTATACTCTGTTAATAATCTACTTAACGTCTCTAACATAGACCTTGACCATATCCCCGATGAGCAATGCTGCCCTTTACTTTCCCAGCCACTAACTCCGTCTGCCACAGCCATCACCGAGGGACTTACCAACATCGCATCATCACCTGACTTTATTGATAAAGTGTCAGCAGGAGAACCTTCAGGTCTTCTTCTAGGTAATAAAGAGTTTAGTTGAGTTGGGTCACTTAAATCTGATAATGAATGAATGGCCGAGTTTGCTCTTGTGGAATGGAAACAAAACGATGCAAATCCAAAATTAAATTTGAATTTATCGATCGAAAGTTTTTTCATTTGGTCTTTAGTTATGATGGGATACTGGATATATGGGTTTTGGGTATCATCATCTTCAGGTTTTTCCCTTGACAAGAAATAGTTTCTGTAGCTACTTAATATGGACAACTGTCGAGATAGTATTCGACTGTGTATTGGAAGTATAGGAGCTTTGTGTAGTAGTGAATACGACTTGTTGACTTGTAACATGATGATGAGTAATGAAGAAAAGAAGCAGATCAAATTATATGAAGCCAATCCCCTCGCGAGCCGGGGTTCGGACTTTACAGAAAAAGAAAATAATTTTTCCGATGAGCAAGAACGCTCCTAGATTTTCCGAAGAGAAGGTGTGTGGGTTTAGTTTGGAGGTGATACTGGTACGTGAAGGGAGCTGCTGAAAGGCACTATTATGGCTGTTGTTTGTATTTTGGTAAAATAATATAAAATGCTGCTGTTTCTGCTGTAACAGGTGATGTTCTGTGGGTGCATCTCATCGCCTGATGCCGCACGCCCGTCCGCTTAAAATGGGCTGCTACCGCCGAAGCTTAACTCCCAGCCGTGCGGTGATTCGATACGATATTTAACTTTAAACTATCATCTATTATCTACAAAATTATTTATCTTCAGCCACAATAGCAATCTTCAGGCCTAGATGGTTTTATTTATCTTCAGCCAAAACAGCATCGTGGATGGTTTGATATGGTGGTGAAACTCCAGTGAAAACTTCAAATTGTCTTTCACCTTGGTTAACTAACATTTCAACTCCACGAATGACATTCCATTTATATTGATCTCTTGCCAACTTCATCATTGGTGTTACACTTGGTTTATATGCAGCATCAAGTAATGAAGGTTCAAAATCTTGTTTAACCTTTTGAGCGTTTTCTAATATAACTGAAACTTTATCAACAATACTATCATCAAGAGGTTTATGTGCTGGTACACAAGAAACAACTAAGCCAACATTTTCAGCCTTTTCGGCTTGTTCTTTAGTTTCAATTATTTCGATATTATAATTTGGTGGGAAATTATCTTTAACATCTTTGATTTTTGAAACGGTACGATTAATCATAAAGATCTTTTTACAACCTAAATCATGTAATGCATAAACTGCAGATCTAGAAGTACCACCACCACCAATAACTAAACCATTAACATTCATATGATGAAGATTTGGAGTTCCATCTCTTAAGAATGAGTTCTTAATACCAGTCCAATCAGTATTATCACCTAAAAATTTACCTGGTTTACCTTCTAATGGAACAACTGTATTAATAGCACCGATAAGTTTACCAGCTGGTGTTAATTCATCAACAAATTTAATCATATCAATTTTTAATGGCATTGTAACGGCCATACCACCAAAATCATCAACATTCTTGGCTAATGTATTGAATCCATGTTCTGCATCTGAAGTTTCAAATCTATCAAATTTATATGGTAAATTCAAATGTTTATAACCAGAATTATGTAATGGAGGAGATCTTGAATGAGAGATTGGTTCACCAACAATCCAGAATTTCAAGTTTTTATAACCCCCAATATCTCCATAAAGTTGATTAATTTGTTGAATTGAATAATCATCTTTATTTTTAAGAAGCTCATGAGTAATTGGAGTGAAAATGTTATTAACAACTTTTGATAATTTACCATAAGCTCCATTATTATAAGCAATCAATGGGATTGAAGTGTTTGCTAATCTGAAAGTTTCTAAAGTAATATTATCTTCAAATGAAAAAGCTTTACCAACTAATTTAACTGCAGTTGCTCCAACATTAACAGCCAAATTATATTTATTTTTCCATTCAATTGATTTCCAATCTTTATCACTTGTATATGATCCAATAAATTTAGTAAATCTTTTATTAGATGCAATCTTATAAATGATTTCAGATGGTAAATCTAATTGAACGTCAACATATTCAACACCTAATTTGAAGGCTAAATTGTAAAGTTCTTCTAATTCTTCTAAATCACCTTTAAATTCACCACCTTGAGTAGATGTCTTAATAGTGAAAATGATTGGTAAAGTTGTAACCATTCTTAAACTAGAAATTTCACGACAAATTACATCTTTAGTAACATTTTCACCAACGTCAATTCTAACTTCAACAACTGAAGCACCAATTGAAATATCATAAAAGTTTTTAACAACAGTTGAAATTTCAGAAATAGCCAATGGTAAAAGGTAACTTCTTTTACTTGGTAATTTACTAATTGAAGTACCAGTGATAGTATTAATGAAGTTTAAGAATACTTTACGGAGACTATCGAATTCATTTTTAGAATCACAATGTGGTGAGAAGTAATGGTGGCTTGAACATTCATAGTACCAATCTTTTCTTCTTTGCCAAACTTCTTTAATTTCATCTACATAAGCTGGTCTGGTAGTATCAGCTGATAAAAAGGTGACAGTTTCTTCAATATCACGATGAAGATGTAATACAATACCGCCTTCTTTAATGTAATTCTTTAATAAGTTTCTTGATTCAGCAGTTTCAACAATTCCTCCACCAGTTGAAATAACATATTTCTTATTACTTGAATTAATAAATTCCTTTGCGATCTTTGATTCTTCAACTCTGAATTGTTCCCAACCATTTTCTTTGATAAATTCTCTGATATCTTTAAATCTGTCTTCAAAAATATGATCTAAATCAATGAATTCATAACCTAAATGATTAGCAATCCATTTAGATAATGTGGTTTTACCAGCAGCTCTCATACCAATTATAACAATACTTTTTTGATCTTGTTCAATGGAACTTGAGTTACTAGAATCTTCTGTAGGTTCATGACCGTCGAGTGATACTTTGAAATTGGTGTGTAAAATATCCCACCATCCTGGCCAAGTTTTACCTGTACAAGATCTTTCAAGAATTAAAACAGGCTCTTCACATAAACCTGCAAGTAAAGAGAAAGACATCGCAACTCTATGATCATCATAAGTTTTAACACCACCAACATTGATAGTTGGAGATTTTAAATCTTTATAATTAATTCCATGAATTTCAATACCATCTGGTAATTCATTGGCTTTAACTCCAAATTTAGCTAATTGAGTAACCATTGCTTCAATTCTATTACATTCTTTAACTCTTTGATTAGCAATTCCAGTAATAGAAGTTGATTGGCCATCTTTTGAAACAGCAACTGCTGCAACAACAGATGCTGTTAAAAATGCATCAGTCATTGGTTCCATATCAACATGAGGTAAAGGTTTCAATTCACCAATTGATGGACCAGTTACTGTAGTTGAGTTGGTAGTTTGTTCGACTTTACAACCCATTGGTTTTAAAACATCAACTGCAAATCTTGCATCACCTTGTAATGATGATGATCCAATATTAGGAATAGTACAAGAAGTACCAGTTAAAGCAGCAAAAGCTAATGGATAAGTTGCAGATGAAGCATCTGATTCAATTATATATTCTTTAGGATTTTGATAAGCACCTTTTGGAATATGATAAGTGAAATCTTCAGTAGTTGATTTGGTGACTTCAATACCAAAACTTTTCATCATTGAAATTGTCATATCAATATAAAGTTGAGAAATTGGTTTACCACCAACTAAAGCTAAAGTAACTGGCTCATTAGCATATGGAGCACACATTAAAATAGATGAAACATATTGTGAAGAAATAGTAGCAGCTAATTCAATTCTACCACCTTTTAAACCTTTACCAGCTTCAATTTTTAATGGTAAAGAACCCTTTCTATTTAAATAATCAATAGTTGAACCATTTGAAGTTAATGCATCAACTAATGGTCCAATAGGTCTTTCTTGCATTCTGGCGTTACCAGTTAATATAACATCTTTATTAGTACCAACATTAACTAAAGCAGCAACAGTAGTTAAAAATCTTGAAGCAGTACCGGCATTTCCAAGGTAAAGTGGTTCATCAGTGGTGAACATTTTACCACCATTACCTTTGACTACCAAAGTTTCACCATTATCTTCAGACAGAATTTCTGCACCTTTTAAAGCACTAACAGCAGCAAGCATATGTTTGGTATCATCAGAATGTAAAAGGTTTTTGATTTTAACAGTACCTGAACCTAAAGCTGCAAGTACAAGAGCTCTATTAGAAATTGATTTTGAACCTGGTGGAATCACAGTACTTTCTTTTGGAATTTTACTTGATTCAAATTTATTAACAAGAATTTCATCAGTTAAAACCACACCTAAATCTTGTTTAGAAATTTCATGAGCTTTTAATTGATAACATTTACCAATTTTTTCTAATAAAACTGATCTTATCTTACTACCATCATTCTTTTTATCAATGGCCATTTTCTTTAATAAAATGTCTAATTTAACATTTTTACGCTTGTTACCAACTTTTTTAAGAAATGATGGTTCATCTAAAGAGATTGGTAAGTTATAAGCAGCAAGACATTTAGACAATCTTGCAACTGCAACTGGCGACAATATACCTAAGTATCTTGATAATTCAGCTTCTAAAATCATCCCAACTGAAACACATTCACCATGTAAAGCTTCAGGAGTTAAAACAGCTTCAATTGCATGTCCAATAGTATGACCAAAATTAAGTAAATTTCTTAAACCTAATTCTTTTTCATCATTTGAAACAACATTTGCTTTAACCTTAGCAGATTCTAAAACCGTTTTAATGATATCAGGTTTAATTGAAGATAAATCAATAGATTTTGATGTTACAACTTCAATGAATTTTTTGGAAAAAGATTCTAATCTAACAAATTCTTCTTCATTCCAAATAGCTGCAGTTTTAACGACTTCTGCCATCCCATTAATGAATTGTCTTGTTGGTAAAGTCTCTAAAAATGAAACATCAATAAAGACATATTTAGGTTGGTAAAAAGCACCAATAAAATTCTTACCTAAAGGAGTGTCAATTGCAGTTTTACCACCAATGGAAGAATCAACCATAGCTAATAAACTGGTTGGAATTTGTACAAATCTAACTCCTCTCATAAAAGTAGCAGCGACAAATCCAATCATATCACCAATGACTCCACCTCCAATTGCTAGTATAACAGTATCTCTTGTACATCCTTGTTGTAATAAATAATCTTCAACAGCAGCCTTGGTTTCTCTATTCTTGTTATCTTCACCTGGTGGAACGGTGTAAGTTAATAATCTTGAATTAATGGATTTTTCATCTAATTTAGATTTGAATTTTTGAGATAATTTTTCATAAGGTAAGGTTCTAGCCATATTATAATCGGTGATAATTACGTAAGTTGAAGACTTTAAATTGGAGACAATTTCTTCAACTATATGGTCTTGGATACCATACCCAATATGAATAGTATCAGTACCTAATATAGGTACTTTTTGAATCTCTGCCATATCTGTCGACTTTCCAGATTTTTCAATGGTGCGGAAATGAGTCAATTTAGTCCACGAGAAGCGCTTGAGACTCGGAAAATTTTATTAGAAATATTTATTAAACTAATTATAAGAATGTGCTAATGTATTCAAGAGCTTCTTCATAGGTTCCATTTGGATTATCTAATTGCCAGACCAAAACTTTATCTGTAACATCTTTCATCCATGGTCCTGGTTTCTTATTAAGCGTTTTACTAACTACTTTACCGTCAACTATAGGCTTGAGACTATATACTTCTTCAAGCCCCATATTTTCAATTACTTTTATAATATTTTGGTATTTGTTAATTATTTGCGCTACGTGGCTCTCTAATGGTGAATTCTCTTGGTGTTCATCTAATGGGTTTGGCAAGGATTCACATGTAACTATGTCCAAACCAAGAATTTCATTATAACAATTAACTATAAGATTAAATTTCCAATGAGCACCAAATAATCTAAGATAAATACCAAGATCTGATCTGGAAACTTGGTTTGTTTCTACTTTTTGTAAGAACTCCGAATATGGGGTTATATTTTTAAGAATACATGAAATGAGATCATAATCATGTTTACCAAATCTAAGACCCTCTTTTATAATTAGTTCAGGTAAATGTGTACCAACAGACTTTTTTTGACTAATAGTTAAATGTGAGTCTTTGAATGGTAAAAGTACTGTGGATAACCAAAAGTGTTTAGGTGAAAGTTGACTTACAAATTCATTTAAAGGTGATTCTCCAATTACTCTTTTAAATACAGGTGATATGCTGGTGACTTTATTTACATGATGATTCAAAGCAGCTAAAATTTGATTATATTCTTCAATTGCTTTGGAAGAGGAAAATTTCTGAGCAGCTTCAATACTTGTACCAATATTGAATACACTTTTAGTAAGAGAAACGTAATTTAAGATATTTAAGCCATATTCAGGGTTTGCACTGGTTAATAATTTTTCAATTTCAACACCAACTCTCTCTCTACTAATTTTATGCAACAACGCAGAATCAATTTCTGGTTCTTTCATGGAGTTTAAGGTTTCGTCTTCAATTTCAAAATTAAACCGACTAGCAAATCTAATTAATCTCAATACTCTTAATGGATCATCCAAAAAAGTTTGCAAAGGTTTTAAAGGAGTTCTCAAGATTCCATTTGAGAGATCTGTCATTCCTTTCCCAGTAAAATCTTCAATCTTATCTTCATTCAAATTATAAAATAATGCATTCAAAGTGGCATCTCTTCTCATGGCATCTTCTTCTGGAGTACCACATTCAATTACTGGTATACGACTATCGGTTGTATATTTTTCTGATCTTAAATTCACAAAATCAATATCAATTCCATAGATTTTGGTGGTGCAAGTTTCAAGGTGTTTGGATTTTTCAGGATTTTTCTTTATTAAATGGAAGCTATTTACGTTGATATCTGAATTATATTTTTCGATATATTTTTGGAATTCGGTGACAAATTCTTCACCTGAAAGATGATTGATGGCTATATCAAGATCATTACTCTCATAGCCCAAAAGTTTATCTCTAACCCAACCTCCAGTAATTCTTAGTACTAAAGCATTGGAATTTTCAACATTGGAGTTATAATGGGAACAAAACTTCATTAAAATCGATTGAATTTTCTTTTCAGTTTGGTTTAAAGTGACATGTTGTTTGACATCGAGTTTCATGGCTGGAGTGGTTAAATAAATATATCTTTTGAAGGAATTATTGACTAATCTTTTAAACATAAAAATGACCAATCTCAATTAATTTTTGATGAGATTTTTGTAGATTAAGAAGCGATTCCACGGACTGATGATTTAATGTGAAATGACATGCGAAATTGTTTATTGAGACGCGAGAGTAATAGTAGATATGTTGTGTTTAATATAGAGAGAACATACTGGTTAAACATTACTGAAAGTACATATTAGTTAAATGTTGGCAGTCAACGACTCGCCTATGATGGTTCGACACTCAAAATAATTATTGAAAGCCTGCGTGGCGTAATGGTTAGCGCATTTGACTTCTAATCAAAAGATTCCGGGTTCGAGTCCCGGCGTGGGTTCTTTCAATGCGGATTTAGCTCAGTTGGGAGAGCGTCAGACTGAAGTAACACTTTAGTCACAGTTAATCTGAAGGTCCTGTGTTCGATCCACAGAATTCGCATTTTTTTTTCCACATTCTTTACCTTTTTTCATTTTTATAGACCGGAAATCTATGCCCTTTTATAATTGGCGCCTCAACCGATGTGCTGTCCTTATGCGCTGTCGTTAACTAAAATTCGTCTCATCTCGCAGCTAGCGAAAATGCGCCAGCGCACGACCTATAGTGCGAAAAGGTATTTAAAGCTACTAGTCTATTGTTAAAAGAGAAATTGTTATGCAGACAATTGCACCGCTATGTTTCCCTGTAAACCAGATTGTAAATGATAATATCATACTAAACCGGGTGATACTTGCTGATGAGTCCGACAAAACAAGATATACTTTCGCTATAGACCATATTAATAATACCTCGCAATGCACACTGATTAATCATACTGAGTCTGCATCTCAATTGAAGACCAGTGTCCCACTAAATTATATCGATAACATATCCAATAACAAAACCTGTCCTTTACTTATACGGCTAGATCCCAAGTACCATAAGCTCAAGTTGAGTGTTTCTGTGAAAGCTGATTGTACGAATAATTCCTTAGTAATAGTCAAGACTAAAGGTACAGCATATAACACCCAATCATTAATTGACCTTTTTAAACAAAACAGCTCAGATGGAAATAAACCAACTTCTTCGGACATTGAAATCTCCGAGATCCTCTTTAACGAACTTCCCATAGATGGTAATATCAAAGAGTTGCAAAAAATCAATATTAACGACTCTTTTACTCCATCCATATTTAATAACGATATACTTAACGTCCACATATTCACCAACAAACAAGATAGCATCACCAAACACAATAAATACGAACCCATCTTCGATTTCAGCCTTTGGATCGACCAATATACCCCCAAACGTAAACCAAGGATTCCTGAATCTCTTCAAGTAGCTGACTATAGAAACGCTTTTAACTTTATTCTTGATGATGGACCCGAATTTAGGAACTTCTTGACTAAACAAGAACAAAAGATCCCTTCAATTCAGAAAACAATTGGTCTGATTATTGAAGAGATCAAGGTTATGGAAAATACTGTTAAAAGGTTGTCTACTAGTAAAACTAAAATGATTGAATTGATTAGCCAATTTTCCAGTTTAAATCCAATTTTATCGAAATTTAAGTTCAAATATGAATTTAGAGATAAATTGAATGATTTGATTAACCCATTTGAACAAAAAATGGCATTCTTTTTGTTTGATATTTGTGATAAAACTTTATTAGACAAGATTAAATCAACTTCAACCTTTGATGATGATCAAACTGAACTTTCTCATTTAAAGAAAAACTTTGAAAACCATTCAAAAGATTATTATAATTGGTTAAAGAAGTATCTTTCAAATGAAAAGGATAGACCTGAACTGAAATTATTAAATAAACGTAAAGCTTTTGAATTAACCAAATTTGATTATTTAAATTATCTTAATAATTTTTCTAATAATCAATATATTAATGAATTTTTAGAGAATTTATTTAAGTTTACATGTGTTGATTTAGATAATTCAAACTTCAAACTATCAAATATTGGATTATCTGATTATTACAAGATTTATTTAAATGTTTTATTGAAGTTTAATAGTGAAAAATTCAAATTGCGTCAAATGATTGAAGCAAGCGATTCAAATGATGAATTATCTCAGTTGATTAGCTTTAATAATTTAACTATCGAATCAAATTTCAATGATCAAAAAGTTGTTACTGAAGATAATCTTGATTTGATTTTTTCACCTATTTCTCCAACTTCACCATTAACTGAAAATTCAGGTCAAGAGAAATCAGAAAAATCTGGTATACTTTACACTTTAGGTGGTAAAGGTAAACAAGGTTGGCATAAGGAATGGGTTGTAGTTAAGGATGGTGAATTAAAGGAATATTCAGATTGGAGAAAGGGAACTGAACCTATTAATAAACCAATTCAAATAGCCCTTTCTAATGTCAAACCAATAAAACACGACAAAAGACAACATTGTTTTGAAATCTTCACCGCAATGGGTAATAAATATACTTTCCAAGCTATTGATGAAGCTGAAAGATCAAGTTGGATTAAAACTCTTAATAATGCAAGACAACTTGTTAATACTGAGAAATTAGAAAATATGAAGTTTTCAAAAGAACCAAAATCTAAAGCACATAAGAAATTAAATTTGAAATTAGAGAAGCCAAATATAGTTAAAACTTTAAATGACCCTGGTTCATCACCGGTTTCTGTCAAATCAAGTTTAGTTCTATCTAAAGATTATTTAAAATTAGTAAGAAATATTGAAGGCAGTAATAACCATATTTGTGCTGATTGTGGCAGTTCAGAATCAACTGATTGGATTTCGTTAAATTTTTTGGTTGTATTATGTATAAATTGTTCATCATGTCATAGAAATTTAGGTAGTGATATTTCCAAAGTAAAATCTTTAACTTTAGATAACTTTAGTAAAGAGACTGAATTATTATTATCATATATTAATAATAATGAACGTAATAGTTATTTAGAAAACGTTTTAATTGATAAGTCTAAATTGAAAACCCATCAAGATAGACTTGATTATGTTAAAGATAAATATGTTAATAGGAAATACGCTATACATCTAAATTTGAATTTAAATGAAGTCCTTTTAAAATCAATACAAAAAATCGAAATCCCCGAAATTATTAAATATATCAGTTTGGGAGCTGAAATTAATGTTAATGTGCAATGGAAAACTTCAAATGGATCTAAACTAAATAGCTTATTTGAATATTCTTTAAGGAAATATGCTTTAATTGAAAATGATGAGAAAGTGTTCATCATTTCTGAATATCTTTTAATTAATGGCTCAAATATAAATCCCGTGGATGAAGAGTTGGAATTGACCAAAGAAGCATTCGCTTATTGGGCTGAAAAATACGAAAAACTAAGTAGATAATATATGACATTTAATTTCTAGCTTGTTCCAATCTCAAAAGTTTGAGACACATCGGTGATCTTTTTTGCAACCATTTTTCTTTTTGCAGCCATTGTTCAATTGCGACCATTTTTTTTAAAATCAAATTATGGGAAAAGAGCTATATGATATTGACCAATGTATTGGTAGAGGTACATTTGGGGATGTTTATAAAGCTTTTTCTTTAAAAAATCAAAAATTAGTTGCAATTAAAGTAATTAATTTAGATGATTCCTCTGAAGATATTAAACTGCTTACTCAAGAAATTCAATTTTTATCTACCTTAAGGTCTCCTTATATCACTCAGTACTTTGAAACTTTTGTTGTTGGTGTTTCAATGTGGGTAGTTATGGAATATTGTGGTGCAGGTTCATGTCATGATTTATTGAAACTTTTCAAAAAATTAGATGAAGACTTTACTGGTTATATTATTAGAGATGTTTTAAGAGGATTACAATATTTACATGAGCAGAGAAAAGTTCATAGAGATATTAAACTGGCAAATATTCTAGTTACCAACGATGGTGAAATTAAATTGGCTGATTTTGGTGTTAGTGGTGAAATTACTTTAACCCATCTTAAGAGAAAAACCTTGGTTGGTACACCATTTTGGATGGCCCCTGAAGTTATTACTACTAGACACCATTATGGTTATAATCAGAAGGCGGATATATGGTCAACAGGTATTACAACTATTGAATTAATTACTGGAAGTCCACCTTTTGCACATCATAAACCAATGGACGTTTTATTCGAAATTCCTAAACAGAAACCACCAGCTTTAGAAGGAGTTAATTATAGTGAGAATATTAAAGATTTTGTTAGATACTGTTTAATTAAAGATCCAAATAGTAGGCCTACTTGTAAATTATTGTTGCGTCATAAATTTATTACAGGTATTAAAAAGAGTATTAGTTTAATGCCTTTACTTAATGCTCGGGAGAAGTTTATGCAAAAACATAAAGACAATGCAAAGAAACCTAATAAAAAATTAAAATTAGAAGAATCAGACGACACAGATGCTTTTGAATGGAATTTCACCACCCGAAAGAAGTTAACTTTAATGGAGGAAACGCTTTTAAATGATGAATTAATCAATGGCCAAGAGAATATGGTAAGTCCAACAAACGTAAAAAAAGTCAATGGACAAATTGAACTACCAAGTGAAATCAGAATCGGGACCCCTCCAGATATGAATTTTGACACCCAATTCGGATTGGACTTATCAACCAATATAAAACCGACAGATGTTAACTCTATCGAATCGGGAGACAATGTCGCAGTGGATTACAGTACCATTTTCCAGTATTGTTTACGTAGAGTTAGAGATAGGGCGCTTACTTCTTCAACTAAACTAACAGTAACCAGACTAATTAGGCTTTTTGAACTCTATGAAGGCCAATTACCAGGATTTTGTGAAGCTTTAATGGAAGAAATTATTAAATTTCGAAACTATCCGCCAAACCCTTGAATTTCAAAATTATTTTTAGTTCCTCCATTATTTGCCCGAACGCATCATCGGCTTATTGTGTCTCCACCACGCGCTGGTTGCCAACCACTTCGCGTACCATCGCGCAGGGTTTGTTAGAAGTAAGTTGTTTCTTTGTTAGCGCGACTTCGCGTTTTCGTGTATAGCAAACACATCAGATTTTCAAAAGTAAAAAATAAAAACACTTCTTATATTCATTCACTTTCATTCCTTTTCCCTTCTAATATCTACAATTTTACAGTCTAGATGACTAAACCTACGATAAACGTTACACAGTCTTCACCAGAAACCCCCAAAGTGGTGGATCTGGGTAATAAAGCCACTCCTTCCTATAGTTTTGGCTTAGGATTCCTGCCTTCATTTCATTTCCAGTCTCCTAGAAATCAAAGTTTAATGAACATGTTATCACCACAGCATTTCCTTTCGAGTGCCAACAGTTTGCATCGAGCCTTACACGTCAGAAAAGAATCCTTGGAACGAAATATTTTCAATTCAAGCACTCCTAGTAAGAACAGATTTTTAGAGTCGTTATCTTCATTGAACAAGTCAGCTGCTTTAACTTCATCTACTCCATCCCATAAGAGAAACAGGTCGATCAGTGATCCAGAAGAACTGGGATTATGGTCTATTAATGAAAATACTTTGAATACCACCTATGATTCTCCGCCTCAAACAAAGGAATTTTTAACTCCAAATAAATTAATGAATAAACGAATAATTGATGATCCAGAAACAGAAACTCCGAACAAAAAAATGAAGGTCAAATCAGATGAATCTCCAAGTTCTTCCATCGCTTCCAAAATTGAAACCATTGCTTCTCCTCCAAGATCAACAAGAATTTCAAATTTGAAATCTCAAAATGGTTGGACTCCTTATCTTGATAATATTCTTTTATCATCTTATTCAAAGTATAAAACTTTCAGAAATAATGAAAATTCAAACGTTTCAATTTTGAAAAATGCTTCTCAGAATAAGGTTTTATCACGAATGTTATTAAATAAAACAGGAATTTTAAAATCTCCTAAACAAATCACTTCAAGACTTTCAATTTTGACTAAGAAAAATGACTATTCAAGTCCAACATTAAATGAAGAAATCGAAGAAATCATTAGAACTCCTCTTGAAGATTTACTTGGTTCAAATGCTCATAGAATTGATTCAATTGAATTAAATGATCAAATAGATAAAGAGTTAGAAATAATCTTTACTCCTCAAGATAATGCTTTACAAATTTCACCTTTTGAAAATAATGTTAATAATGTAAATATAACTGATTTTGAAATGAAGTTTCAAAGTTCAAATATATCTTTAAACTTTGAACATTATTTTTTAAAGTTTTCTACATTAGATAAAAATGTTTGTTTAATGAATGATAATCAATTAAAGGATTTTTTCAAAGGAATTGAAGATTTCCCTCAAGCTTTAAAGTTATTTCAGGATGAAAAATTATCGATGTATAAAGTATTAAATTCAATGAATCTTAATGTTAGATCATTACAAAAACCTAACTCATTAAATGAACATCTTGGTGAATCAAATAAAACCTTCAATTTAAAAGATGGTTCCTTTCTGGCATTTACTAAAATACATTTATCAGAAGAACTTTTTGGATATTCAATAACTACTAAAATATTCTTTGGAGATTCAATGATTTTTAATTCAAATGATCCATTGACTAGTTTAGGGTATGATGTTTTATTACCATTTGGATCTCAATTTTGGGACGGTTATCTTTCATTATTGATTAATGGAGGTGAATCACAAGTCTTACTTAAGAAACTTAATATAATTCAAATAATTCACAGTAAATCTGATATAAAGTTAATTTTTAAACATTGCTTTGAAAAATCTAAAAGTGATGAAGGAAATTCTTTATTTATAAAATTGAAGTTTACTGATGAGAATAATAAAAATGATTCAATACATAAAAACATTTTACCTGAAGAACTTAGAGGACAAAATCATGAACATACCAATGTAAATGGAGGTTCACATGATGAAGATGATGATAACGAAACAATTATAGCGGATTCTTCACCAATAAGAGGATCAAATTCACCAAAATCAAACGTTAAACTTGACCTTGGTGCAATTAAAAATTCGAAAATCCCTCCAGGACCTGCAAGTGCCCCTATATATAATCCAAGACTTCTTTATCAAATGAACCCTGCAGTCACCAAAGAGTCTGCAACTTTACCTAATATGCAAAATATGCCCGGTATGGCAACCATGGCAACCATGTCCCATTTACAAAATTTTAATGGTACAAGTAACGTTTCACAATTTTACGATGCAAGATCGATGTCCTATTCAGGTCTTTCATCATCCCCAATGATGACATCAACACCTTCGAGAACAGGTTCTCAACCATTTAACCAAGTATATCCACAACAAGCACAACATGGGCCAAATCAAGTCCAAGTCCAACAACAACAACAACTTTTATATCAAGCACAATTACAAGCTCAACTACAAGCACTTCAAGCTCAAATGCAAATGAATCATAATCAACAATACCCTCTTCAAAACCTTCCAGTAAATCAAATGCCACCAGCACCTACAAACCCACAACTGAAGCCTATTACTTTTGGACCAGTAATTGCTTATGATCCTTCAAAAGATCCAGACAATAACTTAAATAAGGAAAAGAAAGGGTGTAAACTTGGAATGAGGAAAGTAAATATCACACGTGACACGCCACTGTATCAATATAAACCTACTCAAAGGTAATAGACTTAAAGGCCAGCTTAACTGCTGCTTATTATTAGTTTAATTCTATAGCATATGTACATTATATCAGGTTTTATGGTATTTTCTAGTAGTCGTTTTGGAGCTTTGACCAAATTTCGCAGCCATTTCGCAGCCATTTTCCCTCTGCCGCGTACAAAATCTTACGCGTACTACCATGGGTGTTACTGGATTACATCAACAACTCAAGGAAATCCAAACCCCCCGTCATCTTAGTGACTACAAAGGCCAAACATTGGCCGTAGATACGTACAGTTGGCTTCATAAAGCAACCATCCTGTGTGCTCAAGAATTATGTTTAAACCATCCCACCAAAAAGTACATCACCTCAGTAATGAAAAAAGTGCAAATGTTAAGACATTTCGGTGTAGAACCTTATTTGGTGTTTGACGGCTCGAGTTTACCAACAAAGGCGGCAACGGCAGCTGAAAGAAGAGCCAAACGTGAAGAAGCCCAAAAAAAAGCTGACGAACTCGTACGTAAAGGTAATTCTAGATTGGCTTGGAAAGAGTTTATGAAGGCTGCAGGTGTTACACCCGAAATGGCCAAGTCAATTATTGTTGAATTAGATCGTTTGGGTGTCAAATACGTCGTTGCACCTTATGAAGCAGATCCACAAATGGTTTACCTTGAAAAAATCGGGTTGGTTGACGGTATTATCTCTGAAGATTCAGATTTACTTATCTTTGGTTGTACTAAATTAGTCACTAAACTTAATGATGTTGGTGAATGTATTGAACTCAATAGAAATGATTTCGATAAAGTTAAATTAGTGCCAGGCTTACATACGTTTACTGAGCAACAATTGAGATTAGTTGCCATGCTTTCAGGTTGTGATTATACCAAAGGAATCCCTAAAATTGGGTTAAAAACTGCGTTTAATCTTGTTAGAAAGTATCAAACATACGAAAGGATAATACAAGCTTTAAGAGCAGAAGGAAAGAAACCGCCTGAGAATTTTGATGATGAAATACTTAAGGCTGATTTAGCTTTCCAATATCAAAAGGTTTTTGATCCAAGCACTCGTAGTTTAGAGACTCTTAATCCTTATCCTGAAAACTTTGAATTTGACATGGAAATTGTTGAATCTTGTTGTGGATTAACTTTAGAAAAGTCTCTTCATGTAGACATATGCACTGGTAAAGTTCATCCTCATACTTTAGAGACGTTAATTTCGAGAGAGCAAAATCTCGAGAGTCTTAAAAGTAAATCCTTCAATTATGGTAGAAAATCTACAAATAAGACTGTGGTTGTAGAAAAGCCTAAAGTTGGCGGTATTGATTCTTTCTTTAAGAAAGCGGTGACGAAACTGGAAACGACTAGTAAACCTGAAACTAACTTTAGTAAATCTGAAACTAAATTCACTAGAACAGAAACCAACTTTACTAGATCTGAAACCGATGTCAACACTGTTTTCAAGCAAGTCGAAGTGAAGGTGGTTGAGTCAAACAGAAGCGTACCAGATGCAGTTGAACAATTGACAGAATCCACCAAGAAACTTCTTCTGCCTCAAAAGGACTCTTCACGTAAAAGAAGCAAGCTTATTGACCAACCACCACTTGAATTTACAGGTAATACCAGTAAGTTTTTTAATTCAAGTACAAGCACTTTACCAACACCTAAATCAAGATATGATATTAGTGACATCACTGGTGATTCTGAAATCCCCGAAATTTCTTCCCCAATCAATACTCAAAATGTATTGAAAGATTTGGATGGATTTGAAACTGACGATGATACCAAAGAACGTCTTGATGTTGATGGTGTTGATAAACAAATGTCAACAGATAAGCCCACAGCTGGGAGAAAATCGGAAAAAGATTCTCAAGATGTATTTGATGATTTTGATCTTGACAGAGAAGACGATATAATCGATGAATCCCCAGTGAAACCAAAAATTATTAGCTCCAATTTCCCAACTGATCCAAGCCAAATAAGAAAAATTCTTCGTAATACTTTCCTGTTTGATCCTAAGAAGTCGTTTTCTAGTGTTAAACCAACACTTAAAAAGACAACCCCGAAGGAACAAGTCCAACTTCAAAGTCCTGAACCTTCAGTATCAAGTGTTGAACAGGAAAAAGAGAATTCAAAACTGGTGCCAAAATCCGTTGGCTCATTACCATCAGAATCTAAAAGTGATGTGGTAGCTTCATCAGAACAAGCACCAGTTTTAATTAAAGGACTCGCAAGGTTTGCTTATAAACCAAAACCTTGATATTCTCTCATGGTATCTTGCATTACTTATGTACATTATAAACTTAGTTACCCCTAAGAAGGCATACACCTATTGCTAATCTAGTTAATTCATCTTGAGTTTCAGCCGATTTAGCATCATTTAACTTGTATAATTTTCTAAATTTGGCGGCATTAATGCCTTCAAATAAGAATTCATCGGTCAATTTCATAGATTTGGCGCCTATTATGGATTCAATATGGTTGTTGACAGTATTTATATCATTATTTCCATTATTCTCATTTGCATCAGCTACTTTAATACATAAGATATTATCTTTAGATTTCGTATCGTCTATTCCAAATCTCTTGAGTGCATCCATAATATTGTTCACTGGCGACATGTTATATATGATTTCTGTATTTAAAGTTTTGGCTTTGGCAGTACCATTTGAATAATTTAAAATGGCTATATATATAGCATGGTATAAATGCTCTGTAGATGCAATATAACTACAATTTAAAAAGCAAAAATCGTAGTTTTTGTCTCCTTTTCTAAGATTCAGTTTAATATCTTTCAATTTCTCCTGTTCTACACCTTCAAAAAGCCATATATAGACGTTTTTGTCAGGGAAATTTGGGAAAGTAATCGACTCGTACATGGATGAATTTTTCGCGATGGGTGTAATTTCGCAGCCAAGTATCTCGAGTAATCAAATCAACTATGGATGAAGACGGTCCATCCAATTCGCTAGACCCAATAACAAAGGATGATGGAGAAATAGGACAGGGTGATATAGATTCAATGATGGACACCATTGATCAGTTATTTGCTCAACAACCAATCAACCCACCCACAGCACCTCCTGCACAATCTGCACCTAAGCCTGATTCCTCAACCATATATACAGAGCTATTATTACAAGAAACACCCCAAGGAAATAAATATTTCACTCGATTCCAACGATATAATCGACAGTTTGTTGAAGATGACACCAAAGCCGTGCTTAAATGGACCAATTCCACTATTGAAAAACTCGAAGGTACGGTGATTGAACATGGGTTTATGGGTAAATCTGAAGAAAAGAAGTCCTATAATAGACCAACCGCCAGCGCATTATTCACTTGGTCCTCTAGTGATGCTTATATAGAATCTCGTAAACGAGAACTAAGGAAACAGAAGCGGTCTAAAGATGATAATGAGCAGACAGATCTGAAAGAGATCCACCATGAACCAACAGATTCTTTAAGTAAATTCGGCATCCCATTACCAAAAAACATTAACAAATTAAGTAAAACTGTAGAAAAGGAAAGCAACGGGTTTATACATGAACGTATCCAAATCATCAAAGCCCATCATAATGAACAAATATCCAAGATGATTAACGAGAGAAAGAAGAAAGATCACGAGCTTCATTTACAAAGACTTCGGTTGAAAGAAGAACAATACGAACGTGAACTTCGTGCTGCTACCGAAGATAAGGAGAAATCTTCTGGGTTCTTGGGAGGGATCTTTAATTTCAGTCACTCTGATCGACCTGTAAGTGAAGATCATGGTTCTATTGATCTGAAGGCCAGTAAACGATTTTCATTTCTTCCAAAAACGGGACTTTTTGGGACCCCCAAGCTGCTGCCATCTAAATCTGATGTTTTCAGAATGAAGGAGACTGAGTTCGAGAGATCTGGCCTGCCTTCTGTAGAGCAAGAGCCAGAAAAGGCAAAGGAAGGGGAAGAAAAAGAACAAGAACAAGCAGTGCCTGTGTCGGTACCAGCACAACTGACAGAAACATCAACAGAGCTATTTTCAACACAGGTGACAGACCCAGTGACAGCACCAGTAATTGCTGTCGACGATCTTGATCTTGTGTTTAAAATGCCAGACCCCGAACCAGCTGAACCACCAGCTGAATCACCATCCAACCCAAACGGCCATGCTCCAATTACATCTCATAAATTCATGCCCATGGCGGAGCCAAAACCTCTTATTAATCTTCAAGATTAATCTAGCATTCCTCAATTAACGATATATTTATAATGTACATCTTCTATATACTCCTATACTGGAACCTTTTCCTTCTCTACAAAACATCCCAAGCCCATAAATGCTTCATCCAATGCTCTTTCAAAAACAGTATTTAATCTCCAACCAGCTCCCAAATATTCCCTATTCTTTGCTAATTTACTTACAAATGGATCATAATATGTAGTTAAACCTGAACTAATATCCATATCAAAATTATCCGGTACTGATAATAAATTATATCTCTTTTCAAGTTCACGGTCTCCTTTAAATGGTGTGAATGGTGTTTTGTTGCCCTCTTCAGCCTTCTTACCTCCTGGTAATGCATTTTCAAATTGTTGGTCTAATTGACTATTAATATGCGCCAATTGTCTCTTTCTAGCATTTGATCTCTTTAATAAATTAGTATTGGCTTGAGCAATAATTTCTTCAGAATTGGCATTAGAGTTAGATAATTTATCCAAAAGTTCTTGCTTTTGTTGTTTTTGGTATTCAGCATCTTCAACTTCCATTTTTTGTTGAATTTTCAATTTTTCTTGTTTTAATCTGTTCATAGCATCTTGGTATTGGGCTAAATCGGCATTCTTTTGACTTTCTCTCATATTTTTCTCGAGGATTTCAAGCTTATGTTCATTTTCATACGCTATTAAATCGGATTCTGTCTTCTCTTTGTCGACATCATTAGCCAAATTAAATATGATATTTTCAATATTTTCAAGGTAAAAATTAAAATCTTTAAGTGTCTCGAAATCTTCTTCAGTCTTATTATATATACTTGTTACTCGTTTCCGTATATCAACTTCTCTTTCGATGGAAATATCATCAAAGATCTGCTTTTTAAACTTATTCTTACGAAGTATTTTACCACATTTTGGATAGGGACAAGGCGCTGGACCCAATGAAAAAATACGATCCACACAGGACTCACAGATTTTATGGTAACACTCGGGATTAATAAGGAACGTCATGTTGGGGGAAAGATACCTATCTGTTCTACAGATAGGACACATATCATTTGATCGGTCGTCTAAACCAGTTAGTTTCATAGCTTTTGTTATCTTAATATTGTACTTACCTTCCATATTTGAAATGTTTAAAGGTTGAAAAATTGACTTTTTTATCGCGAACTTTGGCCTTACGTTTATGATATCTACCCCAGAACGTTTGGGACCGTCCAATGTTAGAGAGACAACAGAGGAGGAAAACTCTGAAAATAGTCCCGACCAGCATATACAAGAACATCGAAGTGAAGAAAACTCGAAAAATGAACCTAGTTCAGGTTCTAGCGTAAATAATCCAACCATCGTTAAATCCAAATCAGGTATACCGTTAACATATAAATTGAAACTTGTGGTTCCTATAGGTGTTTTATTTGGTTTAGCATACATAAACTTTGCATCTTGCTATTCATTGGGGTACCAAGAAGTCTATCTCCATCATTCCCATGGTGCCGCTATTGCTTTATGGGTGATTTTAGGTGTTAGTCAGCTACTAGTATTTATCTACTGGATATCCATGTTTGTCCAAGGGCCAGGTATTTGTAGAAAAATGAAACCTTATGATATCTATGATAATGACCCTTCGCTCAATAGGGTTCCAGACCTTTTTTATTGTGATGAAGGTGGGTATCCTATTTACTGTAGTACATGCCAATCGATAAAACCACACCGAGCGTACCATTTAAGTGCTGTAAACTATTGTGTTCCCAGAGTTGACCATTTTTGTATCTGGGTGGGCACAGTTATTGGCCAGAAGAACTATATACTGTTTATGAAGTATATGATGTGGTTTGATATCTACTTTATAGTGATGCTAATTTATTTGCTAAGATATACCAAATCTAACTACGATAGAGGAAATGATGGTTTCAATAACAATTATATTCCTTTATATGTAATGTGTTTCTTTTGGATATTGATGATTCTGTCTCTATTAGGCTCGCATATTTATTATATACTGAAGAATATGACAACCATAGACGACATGTCCCAGAAGAGGTTTAAACGAGAAAGACGAGGCAGAAATAAAAAGAATCCAAACCAGAAACCCGATAAAGGTTTAAGGTATATTAACTACAGATATGGTGATACTCGAGTGGTGGTGCCTACTTCAATTCTCGATAAACCGTATAATCATGGGTTTAAAAGGAATTGGATCAATATTTTCCTTTACAGAAATAGCATGTACTTCCCAGAAGAGTCAAAGTATTATAGCCTGACCAACCTTTTCTGGAGTATTTTAATAGCATTCATACCATTCTTGGATTTTGTATATTATAAGACACTTCCTGAATCAGATGAAGTTACTTTTGATCCGGGGTTCGTAGAGTATCTCAAGGGAAGTATCGAGTCGGGGAAGTGTCATAGACCCTTTTATATGGCCTCTGAACAACAGTTGAATCAACATTGATTTGGCTGCAAAAAATTATTTAATGCAATGAAATATGATTAATAGATAATAAACGTTTATGAAAGCTTCACCTCTGATATACTTACGTCTGTGTAAACCAAATACGCTTATTATCGACGTTTAAACATCCTGTCTGAAAATTACATAGAACTATTACTACTTTCACCAACTCTCATCACCATGGAAAAGTTCGCGTTAAACTTACTATGGATCTCGTTGGTGAAATTATAGAAAAGGATGTTGCTAATCCCACAACACCTCAAATCCCTACCGAAGATTCAATTATAGACTTGGAGAAGAAAAGAAAGGAATGGGCCCAAAAACGTCTTGAAAAGATCAAGAATAAGGACCCCAAGAAGAAAACATCTCGGTTCTCATCTCAAAAAGCATCAGAGAAAGCTGTCCCAGCAAAAGTCAAAGAAACTGAACACATTAGTGAAGCAGAGAAAATCCATAACGAAAACTTAGAGAAGATACGTAACATGAGTCCGGAAGAAGTAGAAAGGGAGAAACAAGAACTAATGGAAGGTTTAGATCCCAAGCTTATTCAGAGTTTAATCAAGAGAGCTCAAAAGAGAGAACAAGCAACGGAAACACATGAACATTCACACAATCATCATGAGCATGCTGAAGGGTATGGTGGCTGGATTGGTGGTATGAAAACCGAAGATGGGGTTAAAGAACTTAGTCACCTTGATAAAGATGATATAGACAAAGCTTTAGGAATTAGTAAGCTAAGTATAGAAGATGATTTGCAAGAGGACGATTCGTTGACTCAAAGCGAAAGAAAACAGTCCACCAGTAGTATAAATCCCGGCAAATCGTCCAAAAAAGTACGGTTTGAAGAAGTAGCTACGGTACGGTACGAAGATCTTCCGGAAGGTGTCAGTGTTGATGAATCTGGTTGGGAAGATGTAGAAGATATCAACGACCTTATTGAAGGAGCACCCGAAGAGCCTGAAGAGGCCGAAGAAATGGCTCCTAAAGGTTATCAATTAGTTGACGAAGACCATGAACATGTTCATTTCCCGGTTCAAAAGCAAAAAGCAAAAGAATACGGAAAAGACCTTGATCTAAATGATCCCCAATTTTATGACAAATTGCACGAAAAGTATTATCCAGACTTGCCCAAAGAGACTTCAAAATTGGCATGGATGACACAACCAGTACCAACTCAAACCACTTCAACATATGATTCAATTTCCGATATGAGGTTTGATTTCCAAGGTAATTTGATTCAGCTTGAAGAGACTAGTAAGCAGACAAATGATGTGCCAACATATTTAGGGTTACATCATCACTCAGACAATCCTCATTTACCAGGGTATACCTTAGCTGAATTGGCACATCTTGCTAGATCAGTGGTTCCAGGACAAAGATGTTTAAGTATTCAGATGCTTGGTAGAATCTTACACAAGTTAGGATTGCATAAATACAATATTTTACCAGTTACCGACAACGAAGATGACGAAGCCTTCAACGAAAATGTCAAAGAAATCACTAAAGATTTCGAAAAAATGATGTGGGAATTGATTGAAAATCTTCGAATTATCGACACTATAACTGAAGCATCAGATGAAAAGAAGACATCGAATTTATCGGTCAGAAACTATGCAATTGAAGCATTATGGTTATGGAAACAAGGTGGAGGTAAACCCGAAGCATCAATTGATGATGAGATTTCAAAGATTATGTAGAGAAAGATTGCGCAAATAGCTATTAATATATGTAATATTCAGTAGAAACAAGATAAACGAGTCGATTTAGAACGAATCTTTTCTTTTATCTATCCAAAAAATGTCAATTGTAAAACACAAGAGACCCATTGGAGAGAGGATTTCAAACAAAAACTGTTTGAACCTCTGGAGAATATATTATTCTTCGCACATAGACACATTGACCGATAGTGAGTTCTAAGAGTATCGGGCAACTTAAGTGTATGCGAGTAAGCCATTATAATGAAACATATTGATACTTCAAGACGGTTCTTTATAACTAGCGTACGTGAAAATTTTGCGAAGACATGCGAATTCTGAGCCAGTCCCACCAGCTGCGAGCCATTTTTTGCAGCCTTTTTGCAGCCTATTGGGCTTGGGATTACAGTTTATATAAATAGAGTTGTACGATTTACAATTACATAAATTGAAATATATATGATACAAGCGCATTACAAGCTACTTATACTCTTTTTATTAATTTCGTTTTTCTCTAGAGTGGGTCCAGACGGGTCCCAGACGTGGGCCCCAGAACGGTCCCAAAAGAGCATGGCTCTGTCTGGTGGTATTCTAATTCCATCGACCACTGGCACCATCTGTCGACCTAACTGATGATATTACTAACCAACAGTAGAACCGTAATTGTTTTCCCTGTGGTTGTGTCCATCACCGCCTACAGCAGCGTAACCTTCCCTATATGGGTAGCACAGAATAATGTAATAGCAATGTAATAATCCGGGGAAAAATCCTAATAAGCAGAGAACAATGTTTATCAAGAAGTCAGCGGAAAAGAATCCTCTTTTGACAATAACAGGAATTGGAGGAAGAAAAAATCCTACGAGTACCATAAACCAATCTTGAGCATGCATAGTTAATTCAGTAGATAATTTTTCATTATTGCTACCTTATCATAAAGTGACCCTTTGGGTGGGGACACGACATTTCATTAATGAAAAATTTGGAAAATAATTCAAGTGGAAAATTATTGGAGTGGGAAATGGAAAACTGTTAAATTACGAATAATTTCTTTAATGTAATCATCGACAGACCCTTCCAATTACACTCCAGAAGCATTTGCTTGAATTAATAACCTTGACCCGCTCATTTACTGTGCCCTAATGTGTATTTACCATTTATAATGTAACTTTTATTCCCATCGTTGACCGCGAGACACGACCTTATTCAAGATGTTAATTCCATCAATTGTATGGTTTTGGCTATTTCAAACGGTGTTTGGTGTATATCTAGAAGATGCATTTGCCAAAGACTGGGTTAAATACAACCATGGACCTGTTGTTGACTTCCAATTAGTTGGAAAAGATTTGGTGCTTCATACTAAAGACGAATTGGTGATGTACAACATAGACAAAGTCCCCCAGATTTCATGGAAAATCCCTTTTAATGAGTACTTAGAAGGCTTTAAGGTATCAATTGAAGGTTCTGTTGTGTATGTTTATTCAAAGAATCAAGATGTTGTGTCGATTGTAGATATTCCTACTGGTCAAATAGTTGATACCATCTTCACTGATAGCGGTATTAAGAAAGTACAACCTTTTGGACATAACGGTACTTTGGTTTTGAATAATAAAGGTGAGCTTTTGTTAAGTAAACATGATGGTGAAATCATTAAGTTGGACAAAGAGCCGGTTAAAGATGTCTTTGTATCTTCTTATGAAGACCAAGTCTATGTCTTGAGTGATGATTCAAGTTTATTGAAGTTCGATCAAAATCTTACCTCTGTAAAGACTGACGTTAAGGTTAGCTTTAATAAAGTTCTTTCTCTTCATGAGAATCGTGCTGTTTTGGGTAATCAAGTTTATGATCTTGATAAAGACGAAACCATAATTAGCGCTAAGAATTTAAAGCCAATCGATGGTCAATTTTCTTATAGTATAGATAAAAACACACTTAAGGTGTTTAAAGATGGCGAAGAAGTCTTGAGTGATGATTTTGAATCATCAAATATTAAATTCTTGTACCCGTATTTTATAATTACTTCTGATTCTGAAAGACAGGTACTTGATTTTTCACAATTTTTCAACACTTTAGAAGATACTCTGATTGTATTAGACGGATATAACTTTACTAATTTTGATCAAAAAGACTATATTCAAGATAATAAGGTCATATCTGTTGGTATTGATGGTAAGCAGATTAAGGTAATTACATATGACATTGCCAAAGATACAGTTTCTGAAACCATTAGCACTTTAGACACATATAGTTTTAACTCGAAGGCCATTCTTGTCAATAAACCCGAATCTAAGGAAACTTTGGATTCTATTCATCACATAATTGAAGAATTGACACAAAATAATGTTATTTTAAGACTTTATAAACGTACAAGAAGACATTTGGTTGAATTAGGAAGATATGCTGCATCATTTTTAATTGAGGTGGATCAAATTGATCCTATTGAAATCTCAAATGCTTTTGGGTTAGAAAAATTACTTATATACGTCGATGAAGAGAAATTAGTTGCTTTAGATTCTTTAGATGGCTCCCAAGTATGGACTAAACCTATTGAATCAGGAGTCAAGGATCTTTTAGAAGACGATGTGCATGGTGTTTTGTTAGTATATAATAACAAGCAATTCAAAGTCGATACTCAAGATGGGTCTCTTGAACAAGTTGAATCTTCATCATCATTGTTGCCATACACTGTTGATGTTAAGGGAAATGTCGTTCAAGGCCAAGCTTTAGTTGGAGATAAGTATACTAATAGTTGGAAATTTTCCAAAAATCAAATTCTTCAGGTTGTAAGTAAGCCTGGTACTCCTACAGCATCTATTGGAATTCCTTTACATAATAAATCAGTCTTATATACTTATTTAAATCCTGATACTATATCAATTTTAACCGAAGAAAAATCTATAAATTTGTACTTATTGGATGCAGTAACTGGAAATATTTTATATACTCAAGAACATCATAATGAAACAATTGATAAAGATACAATCAAACTCATTATGGATGACAATTGGATTATATATTCATATGTAACTCTTGAACCAAAAATTGAACAAAGAATTGTAGTTGTTGATTTATTTGGAGAAGATGGGGAACTTAAATCCACATCTACTAAATCATTTATTTTCCCTGAAAAAATTATTGAATTGAAATCTACTAAAACTGAAAAAGGTATTACCTTAAAATCCATTATAATATTTACTGAAACTGGTGATTTAATTGAAATACCAAAATACCTTTTAAATAGTAGAAGAGTTGATGATCACGTCCTTACACAAGATGATTTCAAAGATGACTTTAGAATGACTCCATATGAAGCAATTATTCCACGGAATAACTTTCAAGTATTAAATCATATCAATAAGCTTGATATTGATGAAAAGAATTTGATTTTAATTAAAGAAACCAAATTAGAGAGTACATCAATAATCTGTATGATTAACAATAAAAATATTTTTTGTAGTAGAATTCAACCATCATTAGAATTTGATGTATTAAGTGAAGCATTTGATAAAACGAAATTAATTGGGACTATTGTATTGGTGATGGTTATTTATTTAGTAACTAAACCAATGGTATTGAAAAAGAATTTAAATAGTCAATGGGTATATAAGAGTTAAGAATAAATAGAATATTATATATTAATATCATAAAATACATAAATTATCTAAATAATTTTTTAAATCATTATCCTTTATGCCGTAATCCTCCCAGTTTTTATTAACGTTTGCAATTTTACCATTTTCATTAGCATAAATTAACCAAATTAATTCATAATTTATACTTGAAATTTGATGATTATTAAATTTATTAATAATATAAAAAGATTTATTAAATTCAGTTAAATTAATTAAATTACCTTGGAAATTGGTAGAAAATTTTTTAACAATTTTAATTAATCTATTATTTGAATCAATATTATTATTTTTTTCGATTAAACTAAATAAGGAATTAAATTTAGTTTTAACTAATTCATAATCTTTAATAGTATTTAATAAAGGTGAATAAAAAATCCTTAATAAAATTAAACAAACAAATTCTAAAATGAATTTAAAATGAATTGGTAATTGATTTATACTAAAAATATTAGAAAAGTTTTTAATAGATAAATCAATTATTTTAAAACAACATTTAATTGCCTTATAAATAAATCTTTTATAATCAATTAAATTTAAGTTTAATTTGCTATCAAATGAATATAAATATAATTGAAGTTTTGAAAATTCAATTGATAAAAGAATTAAGTCATTTTTTAAAATTGGAGAACTATCTTTCATCAAATCATTTAAAATAACTTCAAACATATTTAAATTAATTAATTTAGTAATGAAATTTTCATTATTATTATTAAAGTTTTCATGAATTCTTTGTTGAATGATTGAAATCTTTAATAATGAATTAATAAATTTGTCTTCATTAGAATTATTATTATTAAATAAATCTTTATTATTTGATTTATTAATTATATAATCTTGTTGAAATCCATTGAAATTTAAATGCAATAAACCCAAATTAATTAACCAAGAATTTGAATTAATGGTAATAAATTTATAAATTCTTTCTCTAATTAAATTATTTAATTTAATTTCATTGGTTTCATTAGTTATATTCATTTCAGTGCTTTGACTAAATTCATTTAAAAATTCCAATCTATGCAATCCTAATTGTAAACTTAAGTTTTTCATTAATGATAAATATTTAATAGAGATATTATCATTTAATTTTTCATTGGTTTCTAAAGGTATTGGCCAAGTAGTTAAAATCAATAAGGAACTCAATATATGAACTGATCTTGGAGTTTTAAACCAACATTCTTCAACTACTAAACTTTTAATATGCTTTGATAATACCAAATATTTATCTTTATTATCTTCCGATAAGTATGAAGTTAAAACTATACACCAAAATAATAACTTTTTAGTTTTGAAAATTTCATTTAAATTTGAACTAAAGAATGATTCAGGTAAAATTGGTAAAAAATGATGGAATTTATTTTGAAATATTTTGAAACATGAGGTTGCTTCATTAAATGTAATTGCAATAGGATTGAAAAACTTATCAGAATTAATGGAAAATTCACCGGTTTCACAAGTTTGTGAAAAATTATTCATTGGAATAGAAGTTTCAATGCATTTTTGGATTTCACTTACTGATGGATTTGATTCTATCAATAAGTTTAAGAGTAAGTTTTTTCTTTGAATTAAAATATCGACATTTTTTTGTAAATGATTAACCTCAATGGTTAACTTTTCAATTGCATCACCACCATTTCTATTCGGAGTTAATGGTACTACATCAAACTCACAATGTAAACTCTTTTTGGAACAATGACTACAGGGTAATGGTTTCCTTTTATATGCATCACATTTTGTTTTGTGCTTTCGACACCTTATACAAGATTTTAATACTTTTTTATCCATTTTATATATCATTATACGGCTGTCTATTAAATTGGGGGCTATAGGAATTTTTTACAGGAAATATTAAAGTGATCGACTAATTAAAGATGCTAATCAAAAATTTAATTAATTTTATTAAATTTATTAATTTTATTAATTTTATTAATTTTATATTTTTAAATAATCACTACACTTTATCTATTCCATATCGGTATAGGTGGTCCTATTATTAATATTCGTTCGCCGATTGGTTCTTTTTCGCACTAACAAAAACCCGTAATTCGCATTTAATCTGATATCGCAGGATGAGAAAAAATTATTTTTAACAAAATTTATTGGTCAATTAAATGAATAATAATCAGATAAAGAGTTTATATTTATTAAATTATTGTTATACAAATCCGAATTTCGAATTTCAATTTCCAACTTTAAATTTACAAAAATTTAATCTTGATAAGAATATTACATATCCTGATGAATTTTATAATGGTACTAATATTTGTTTAAATTGTAATCAGTTATTAATTCCTGGTATTAATTTAGTAATCCGAAATAAGGGGAAGCATTTAAAGTATAGATGTTTAAAATGTAAACACGTAAAGAAATTCGATTTACAACCGAGAACTAAAGCAAGGTTGCAAGATCCACCAATCGCATCTTTAACTCCACAGGTGACTCCACATAAACTGGACCAATCTAAGGTGAGTAAAAATAAAAGGCGGAAGAAGCAGAGTTTACAAACAATGTTGCAAGAGAAGAAGAAGCCGAAGGTTGGGCTTGATTTGATGGAGTTTATGCAAATGTAAGGCTGCGAGGCTGAAGCGATATGATAAGCTGTCATAAGCTGTCATAAACCGTGATAAGCTAAGCGAGCTGTAAGCCGATCTGATATGACTAATGAACTAATGAGACCACGAATATTATAGAAATAGATACATCGTAATTCGTATATTATGCATTGGCCTTGCCCTTACTCTTTTCTCTGGTACAATATCTAATCCATCTTCGTCTTCTAAAAATTTCAGAATCATCATTATAAAAATCATAAACCCATTTTTCTTCATCATCTATACTAACAATCTCGTTGATCAAATTGATTCTACACCATTCTTTTGGATCCAAGTCAACCGTCCAATTACTGGTTAAAAACTCGTAGTACTTAGGTGGTTTTACCGATGCCAAATCGCTTACTCTATTGATACTTATATTGTCTTCTTCTTCAATCAACCCATCTTCTAAAGTATCATCTTTAAATAAATTAGAATTAAGCTTTCTTAAAGGATGATTAATTGAATAAAAATCACTTGAAAATCCAATTAAATCCCAAGTTTTAGAGGTTTTACTATATTTTTGAACTTCAAATACTTCAACTAGTTTAATTTCGGTTTTTAAACTAGGATCTTTTGAAATGGGGATTAAGAGTTTACTAATTAATAAGTTTTCAATATAACTAATCTTGGTTAAAGTTGAAATTCTTGTGGACTCGTTAAACAAAAAATTTAATACAACATCTCTATTAATTGGGTGTAAAAGAATTGCAATAAACCAAATTGAAACAATCAATAAAATCTTGATAATTTCAATATAATTAAATACTAATGGCAAAAATTTAGGTAACAAATATAAATTCAGTCCCATTAAACATAGGATTAATAAATATAGTAAAGAACTTAAATCTTCATTTTTAAAATAGAAATAATCAGTAGTCAACCAAACTAGAAAATCATAACTATACACAAATAAAACCATATGGTTCTGTAAATCAGTTACATTTAATAAAAATTCTTGAGAGAATTGGGGGACTGGGCCGGGGATTTGATAGTCTGCTAATGCTTCCCCATCATCAGGAATTGGATCATTTGCAAAAATAGACTTATCTGGAGGATGTATGACTTGATAATGAGGAATTAGAACATAATTTATAACAGCAACCAAAGGTAAAACCGAAATTAAATATGGATTTAAGATCAAATGAGTTAAGATCAATAGAATTCCAACAGTTAAATATGGATTGGTCCAGTTAAAAAACTTGATAGTATTATCTAAAAATATGAATATGTTTGTAAGTCTAGCAATTAAGTTAATTGAATTATTGGACATGGTATTGACCGATAAAGGAGGTCTTGTCTTCTGCATGGTCACTCTTTCATTAATGATACCCTGTTTTCCCGCATCAACAGGTAATATGATACTAATTAACCTCTCAATTAATTTATCTGTTAATAAGGAGCCAGGCTTGGTGTCTCCCTTTTTATCTTTCCGTTTCTGCATTTCTTCTTCATTCTCTACCGTTAAGATATTTTCAAGGAAGCTGGATACTTGCTCCATGATTAACAAATATGCAAATATGCGCGAACCGTGGAACTTGAGCAGAGATGGGAGAAAGTATATGCTAGTGGTGATATTTATTAATTTACATAGTTAATAGTTTGGTCATTAAATTCATGAGAAGGGTGGGGTTATATTGTTATACAGAACAAAAGTCATAAATGCATCAAACTAATGAGCTTTGCAGCAATGAGCTTTGCAGCCGTGTGGAGGTAGCTGCAAAATCCGAATTCGCACAGCTGGCACTTGCAGCCACTGGCTCTGGCACTGGCTCTAGCTCCGGCTCTGGCACTTAGAGTAATTCCAGTTTTATCTCTGGCTTGATGATCTCTTGTTTAATGGTCTCTTGTTTAATGGTCTCTTGTTTAATGGTCTCTTGTTTTATTCTCTTGTTCGGTATAAACCCATCATAATCTTCATTGATCTCTTGTTTAACCACTTCAATACCATTACTAAAACTTGATGGTGGTGATGGTAACCAGCCTAATTCTAATTTTGGTGCTGGTAATTGACTATCAACATTAGTATTCTTTCTTTTAAGAATAGGTCTTTTCATTGATGCCTTCATTTTGGTTGGGGTATTAGGTGGAGTCAATTTATTCTTCTTTAATCTCTTAGAATCAAGTTGTTCTTGAGTTAAGAATAAATCGGGTACTTCTTGCTTTAAGAACTTAATAAAATCATCACAATCACATAAGATTTGATAATCAATGACATTTTCCCATGAACTGGTTGAAACGGGTGTTTTATTAATAAATAAAACTTTACCACCTTTATTATGAACAGAGTTAGCAAGTGTTTTAACTAATTTTTTAACTCCATCAACTTTTAAAGACGTACCCATAATGATTAATAAATCAGGCTTGGATTTAATATCGGTATTTAAACCTTGAGCTAAGATTTCCAGTTGTGGATGGTTTTCACCATAAAGAACAATTCCAGGCCTTAAAATCCCGATATTACCAGTTAATCTTTTACCTTGGTATAATCTTTGTTGGTATTTATCAAAACACTTTGAACATTCAGGATTTTCTCCATTTGATAATAATTGTCTATAATTTTCATTCCATTCGAAATTTTGGAAACATTGTGTACAAGTTAATTGATGTAAATCACCATGAAGTTGAATTACATCTAAATTCTTCCAATTCTTATTAAATGGCAGTTTACCATCAAATTGATTAAGATTGATTCCGGTTTCAAGATCAATAGTTCTTTCAATTCCGTCAATATTTTGGGTATAACATCTTAATAATTTCTTTCTTTCCTTTAAAATCTTAATAAATTTATGAGTTTCAGTTGGTTTAGCCTTTAATGATGATGAATATAATCCTTCCATAAATGTACAAAATACTTGTAAAGTAATTTCATCTCTAAATAATGAAATATCAAACAAATCTTGTCCTTTTACAACACATTTGGGATACTTATTCTTTACTAAATTATATAACCCATCACTTGATCTAAAGTCAGGAATCCCAGCATTACAACTAATTCCTGCTCCAGTTATTATGGTGGATTTTCTGGACTTAAAGATGAGTTTAGAAACTTCAGTTAATTTGATACTGGTATCATTTGGAAGTTCATGGACTGAAACGTTTGGATTATGGTTTAATAGGTCAACTATTTTCATGGTTGTTAAGGGTATTAAAAAGTCTTGCTGTTTTATTGAAAAGAAGGAACGCTGGACTTTAGGGGGGATTTACTCCTTGTTATGATAGTTTTTTTAGGAAAACTTTTTGAACGACAAGTTGAAGATTTAACTTTGGATAATATTTCGTTCTTTAGATTTATATATTAACCCTTTCTGGAATTAATTAGTGTAGAATTTTTTACTTAATTAAGTTTTTTTGTAAATAATGTGCGTAGTCGTGTGCAAGGCTAAAGGAGATATCCACGATTCACGATTTTAATTCACGAGTACTATGGGCGTATTACACGATTTTATAGACGAATTTGTGTGGTTGTAAACAATTATCCCGTTGACGTTGCATAGAGGTACAGTAGCGATCAAAAAAAATTAGTATTTATTTGCTATAGAAATACGATTATTATTGTGCTTTTCTCACCGAGCTTCTGTCAAAGCTTCCAGGCCGACCGAGCCTCATCTCAAGCACCTGCTAGTACCTCAAGCACCTCAAGTGCCGGTACTCAAGCACCCAAACACCTCAGGTCAGGTTTTATGCCTGACTATTTACCGCTAATTCCATAATTAATCTAGTAGCCAAATGCAAAAATGGATAAGCAGAAAATGAACTCATTTCATCAACACTTTGTTTAATATCATTACTATTCTCCCAACCATCAAATTTAAAATCAACTAAATAATTATTTGGTTCTAATTGAAATAATTGAATTTGCATCTTCATCATATCAGAAATAGCATCTTTATTATCAGTTGGAATATATTTCCATCTAACTCTAATTGTCCATAATTCTTCTTCAGTTGGTTTGGCCCATTCAGCACCTAAATTCTTTAAAGCTCTATAAATTTCACCCATTACATCTAATGGATAACTTCTTGATCTAATACCAAAATGCCATCTAGTTTTCAGTTTTTTAGTATTCACTGGACTGATTTTATTTTGATTTAAACTATCAGTATTTTCAACCATATAAGCTCTATGAATTGAAGGTAATGAAGTGGGTAAAATTGCAATTGTACTATTTGGTAAAGTTGATAAATCTGGTACTTGTGATAATGTTTGATAAGTTAAAGATTGTTGAACTCCTGGACTTCTATGACTTGAACCAGTGCCAACATTACTATTAATATTGGTTGCAGTACTATTCTTATCCCAAGCTGATGGTGGTGATGAACTTAAAAATCCTTCCATTTGATCAGATTTATGTTTCTTTAAATCTTTAACTAATGAATGGTTTTCTTTCATTAATAAATATGCATCAATTATTTCATTTGTTTGTGAAGGATTTGAATTATAATTTGAAATAACTTGTAAGATTTCATCTTTTTCATATCCCATAGCATGTTGAAGTGCATTTATAACATCTTCATCAACTTCAATCTTAGTATTAAGTGATTTATTTTGATCTTGTGGTAATAAATAACTTTCCAAATTAACTTTAAACCATTCATCTTCCATTATTTCATGGATTGTGATTCTGTTTAATGGATTAACAACCAACATTCTCGTTAATAAATGTTTAGCACCTGATGATAAATAATTTGGTAAAGTATAAACCCCATTACTAATTTTCTTAAATAATGCAGGAATAAATTCATCATCAAATGGTAATCTTCCACATAACATCACATATAAAATAACCCCAGATGACCAAACATCAACTTCAGGTCCAGCGTATAATTTCCCACTAATAACTTCAGGTGCTGCATAATTTGGAGACCCACAACTGGTTTTTAAAAAATTCCCATCTGTCATAATATTTGATAACCCGAAATCTGCAATTTTGACATTTAATTTTTCATCTAACAATAAATTTTCAGGTTTTAAATCTCTATGAACAATTTTATGACGATGACAATATTCAACAGCTGCAATGATTTGTTGGAAAAATCTTCTGGCTTCATCTTCAGGCATTCTACCTCTTTGAACAATATAATCGAACAATTCTTTTCCGGCGTATTCGATAACCATAATGATTTCATCTTTGGATTTAATCACATCGTATAATTTAATAATGTGTGGGTGTCTTAATAACCTAAGGTATGATATTTCTCTTTCAACTCTTCCTTGCATATCTGATTTGGCCAAGGTTTTACGGTTGATAATCTTCAAGGCTACTCTTTGGCCTGTTGTTAAATGTTCTGCTAATTTAACTTTTCCAAAAGACCCTTCACCAAGAGTCTTAATTATTTGGTATCTACCGATTCTATTTGCTGGGTTGGCGTTAGAGTCCAAGGCGATATTTTGCTGCTGTTGTGGAGCTTGGTTTGCATTTGCATTTTGGTTGTTATTATGGTGGTGGTGGTGGTGATGATGATGGTGATGTTCACCATGTTTATGATGGTGTTCTGTTTCTTCTGACATGGGCGTTTATAGTTATTCACCTCCTCTTTTTTTTTTCGCTCACCTCACACTCTCCAAAATATGGTACACCCACGCCTTTCTCCCCATATTTTTTATTTAATCTATTGAGCCCTACTTAAAATCTATTTACATCTTTATTAATATACTTGTCATCCCGAGGATCCAAGTCCCGGGCGTCTCTTTTATGGGCATTGTAGTTTGAGCTTTGGTTGGTGTTTGAAGAATTATATGTTCTATAAGAATCCCGTCTATCGTGAGGTTCTCGCCTATGGTAGCTACCTCTTCCACGACCGCCTCTTCTATACTCAGAACCACGCCCAGAATGCTTATTATACCTTTCTCTGGTTTCTTTGTCCTGCGCTTCTTTGGCCTCTTTTCTCTTCTGGTCTTCTTCTTCTTGTTTCTTCATATCCTCTTTAACCTTCTCTACCAATTCACTGGGTATACCGTCTTTATCCTCTTGTGCGCTTAATAATAGTTTCCATAACTCCATACAAAACTTCATCAGTTCTTCTTCACCTAGAAAATCTTTCATTTGAATATAAATCAGTTTGATATCAGGATTGTCTTCGCCTATTAGCAATTCATATAGAAATTCAACTACAATATCATCATCTGGAAGCTCATCGCTTAATTTCTGTTCGATCCACCTTTTAATAACAGGTTGGTTGACTTTTTTTATATCAACTTCTTTCGAAAAGATCTTTGGGTACCTTATTCCTTTTTGATCTCTTTGGGATTTGCTCTGTAAATCATCTTTATTGACTTGTTTTATCTGATACATTTCTGAAACTTTGCGCGTGGAATCCAGAAAATAATCTATCAAATAGAGAAAAATTACACATTTTTATACCACTTCAAATAATTCAATTTGAACTTTAATACGATAAAAGTTGAGATAAATGTCTAGAAATATATCCATTGATTATCCAGGAAGTACTTTTGATTATCAAGAGACTGAAATGGAATCAAATTCAGAGAATACCTCTATCAGTTCTTTATTCTGTACTCCTAGATCTCAAGCTGAAATAGGTTCTATTACTTTACATCCCAGTCTCGAAGCTACCAGTATTCCTTCTAATATCTGGGCTTTAAATTATAAGAGTCAAATCCCATTATCTGTAGGTTTAACAGGTGCTTTATATGGTTTGCAACAACAGCCTACTCAATCATATGGGCCAAAACCAGTTCAAAACGCAAACCATCATGCATCTTCTATTCCTTTAGTTCAACCAGTCCCTTTACCACCACCTAAACTCAATCTATCCTCAAAATTTGCTTTAGAATCACCCCCAGAATCAGTCCCAAAGAAAGCTCAATCGGTCGTGCGCCCACCTGTCAAAGTGGCTGCAAATTCAGACTATACGTTTAGAAATTACGTTGGAACTTTGTTCAAAGTACCAAAAGAATCCCGATTCTTTGTTATCAAATCAATTAACATCCTTGATGTCAATGCCTCTTTTATTAATGGAATTTGGGCGTCGACAAATCTTGGTAATAAGAGATTATCAAAAGCGTTTAAAACTTGTAAAAATATCTACTTATTATTCCTGGTCAATGGAAGCGGGAAGTTCTGTGGTGTTGCTAAAATGACCAGTGATATTGATTTCAATAAATCAAGTGACATCTGGTCTGAAGTTTCTAGATGGAAAGGTATCTTTGATGTCGAATGGTTAATGGTTAAAGATGTTCCAAATAGATATTTACAAGCTATTTTAATTCCTGATAATGAAAATAAATCAATCACCTATTCAAGAGATACACAAGAGGTCGAATTTCAAGCCGGTATTAGAGTATTGAAAACATTTCATAATTTCAAAGCCACTACCTCATTTTTACTCTAAGGAAAAACTCAGGTGATAATTTTTACTTCGCAGCAATATCGATTTCGGATATCCTCATTTGTTCAATGAAACATATACGATTATTAAGTCAATCACTGCAAGCATTAGCCAAAACTGGGAAAGCTAAACCTGCCAGCAAGCCAAAAATTGCATATGGAGCATTATCCAAAGCACAAAAAGCCTTTCTTGATCGAGTTATAAGAGTAGATCAGGCTGGTGAATTGGGTGCTAATTTAATTTATAATGCACAATATGTTGTTTTAGCTAATAAATACCCTCATTTAAAGCCTGTTTTACAACATATGTGGGATCAAGAATTATATCATCATGATACATTCAATAAATTACAAACTGAAAGAAGAGTTAGACCTTCTTTATTAACTCCAGTCTGGAAAGTTGGAGCTGTTGCATTAGGTGCAGCAACTGCTTTACTTAGTAAAGAAGCAGCTATGGCATGTACAGTTGCTGTCGAGACTGTGATTGGTGGTCATTATAACCAACAATTAAGAGTATTGATGAACCAATTTGATGTTCCAATTTATGATGAAGCTACCGGTAAAGAAATTTCAAAAGAAGAAATACTTCAAGAATTACAAATTTCTCCTGAAATAACCCATCTTAAAAAGATTATTAGCGAATTCAGAGATGAAGAATTAGAGCATTTGGATACTGCAATTGAGCATGATGCTGATAAAGCAGTTCCTTATATCTTATTAACTGAAACTATTAAATTGGTATGTAGAGGTGCTATATGGACTGCAGAAAGGGTATAGCTTGAATTGAAAAGAATAAGATGACTTGTAAAAATTAAAATAATAATTATATATGTACATAAAATGTTTATTTAATCTTCCTCTTGTTGATTTCTTTCAAGTTCCTGTTGTTGAAATTGTCTAACTAAGTCATCGAATTCATCTTCTCTAGTTCTATTTTCAATAATATTTCCTAATAAATCTTGATTAACATAATCAAGAATATGGTCAACTATTTTATGTTTTGAGTTTTCACCTGTGATTCCATAAAAGGTTGGATTTTGTGGTGGTAAACAATCAAACTCATATGTATCATCTCTTGACCAAACATTCTCAGGTACTTTAGCCATTAAGCTATTTTCTCCAGAAAGAATTGCAAACCGTAATAAATTGAACGGAATTTCTTCATTCTTAATAGGTTCTTTTATACCAAAGAAATTCTTGATTGAGCTTGTGAATCCACTGGCAGCTTGCTTGCTCTTATAGTCGATGAATAATTTTAGTAAATTATCTGTCAAAAATTTAATTTGTTCACTATCCTTCCATAAAGCTTTAGCTCTAACTAAATAGGTTTCAGTTGCTAATAATATATAAGAATTTATCTCGAGATCTGATTCTTTAATATTATGAACTTTAGATAATCCAATCACCTCAACCATTTTATAACAAGCATAAGGATGATAATAGAAGGCTTTCTTTAATGCTTCTAACGCACCTTCTTTATCATTTAAATATAAATATGCCAAAACTGTTGAAAAGGCTATACCTGGAGTAAACCATCCTACATATGAATTAACTAATGGAGACTCATTTAATAAAGTTAAATATTTGTATTCTCCGCTCATTATTGCATAGCAATCAATGAAATATCTAACCCCTAAAGGATCTTCTGAAGGTGAAAGTGAAAGTAAAAATTTACAATAATTGAATGCTGTAAAAAAAGTAGCTCTTTCACCTAAACTTACAATATATCTGAAAATACAAAGGTAAAATTGTCTGTTCATAAAACTTTCGTAAGGTAATCTGAGTAATCCATTTTTACCTTCTTGTAAGAAATCATGAAAAAATTTATGGAAACTTCTATCAAATACAAATAAACACTGTTCTATATATGCATTACTGATAGACCTTCCACTTCCTTGTCTTAATACAACCATACTTAGTTGAAGTAATGTTTCAACATGATATGGATGATATCCCAAAAGTGCTATTAATGAATCATGATCTGGTGACAGAACTACAGAAGCATAGAATTTAGTAGTAGCAACTCTTTCTTCAACAATTTCGACTTTATTAAACTTGAAATATTTAATTCCTAATTTGCGTTCTTTTTTAACTTTTAATTCCACATCATCTGCTTCAATTAGATCTTCTTTATAGTCAAAAGTTTCAAAAATTTCTTCTGGTGTCATTTCTTCCATATGAAGTGGTTTCTGTTCTGTAGCTAAGTAATCGTCTTTAATTCTGGTTAACAATAATTTTCTATTTGAACCTGGTACCGATCTTTTATCTTTACCACCCCATCCTTTTGTTAATCTTGCTATACGTTTTAATTGTTTTAAAACCTCTGGAGTAATAGGTAAAGCAGCGCTTGAATTAGCATCTTCAATAGTTTCTGAAGAAAGCTCACCGAATAAATTTTTCAATTCTTCATCGGAATCTAAATTCTTAGCTGATCCAACTGATAATAATGGCAATGATTGTTTTAACCTCTCAGTGGTGAAGTTTCTTAGGTTCCCGTCATAATTTAAAAATGGTTTAAGGTTTTCATTTAATTCTTGCTCGAAATCTTCACCTTCGGTCTCTTCTTCAGCCTCTTCTGGATTAGACAGTTTAGGATTCATGTTATCTTTTGCTTGAACTTCAGCCAATATCTTATCTAACTCTTCATCACTATCGATTTTCTCTTCTTTCAGTTGTTTTTTCTTCTTATTCTTCTTATTCTTTTTCTTTGCTTGTAATGTTACTTTGGGAACTTCTTGTTTAATATGTTCAGATGGTTCATCTTGCTCGTCTTCTTCTATTGAGTCATCATTTTCATTAAGAAAACTAAACGCATTGAATGCTTTTTGAGGTTGTGGATTGGATTCCTCTATTTCCTCACTGGGTGAACTTGTTACAGAATCGACTATTCCTTCCTCTAGTCTTTGTCTTTGAAGCTTTCGAAGTTGTCTTGAACTCATTATAGAAAGAATATATTTTAATATTCGCGAGGTTGTCAAATTTACATTTAAGAGAAATCGAGGAAATATTTGGCTGCAAAAAAAATGTTTGTGAACGAACAAAAATTCAAAAAATGGAATTCAACTGGTTGGCAAAAGGCAAAAGGTATTACGAGAACAATAACATTCAGAAGTTTAAACTACAACCCAGAAAACAAATTTACTGCCCAAAAAGACTCTATAATCAATGTTAAAGATGAGATTAAAGAAGTAATCAATTCAGGAATTCCTTCAGGTTTATCTATAGATGCGTTTTCGCCAATGGCAGATACTTCATATTCACCAAGAGTTCCTTTGACTAGTCAAAAAGAGTTTAAGTGTATTAAATTGGTTCAGGAACTTTGTCTGAGTGAAGCAACATATATTTGCCAGCTTAAGCTACTATTGTATTATTATATTAATCCTTTAATACAATTGAAAGTTCTATATGGAGTTCCAATTACTATAATAAGTGGATTATTAGAAGAAGTATTAAATTATCATGAGCATTTTTTAGAAAAGGTTTCTAAAGATATACAAGGTCTTTGTGTTAGTAGGGTATTCGAAATATCTTCAAAAGTAGCTTTAAGGTTAGACGATTTGATGAACTGTTCATATGTTTACGCAGAGTATTGTAGTAATTATTATGAAATCTTAAACCTTTCTAATTCTCAAAGTAAAGACATTGAAATGAATGTTCCATGGGTAGGTGCATGGAACAAATATTTAGAAGCAACCCAACCTAGTTCACAAAGATTAGATCTTTCCTTTAAATCGCTTATTCAAAGGCCAACTACTAGATTTGGAAAATATCAACTTTTTTTGGAATCACTTTCAAAATATACCATAATTTATGATGATCCTGAAAGTTATAGAATTATAAATCAAACTTTAATAAAAGTCAAAGAGAAACTAATTAAGATTAATAAAGAATTGGAAGATTTATATACTTCCAAAACTAATCTGTTAAAAGAAGTAATGGATTTTGAATCATTATCATTAACATCATTTCATTTTGGTAAACTTATTTTATGTGGAATTTTAACTGGAATTTGGATTGAAAACCATAAACCAAAAGCAGCAACTTTTTTAACAACCATATTTAAAAGTCATATTATTTTAGCAAATATCAACGACAAAAATGAAGGCAAGCTTTGTATTAAATTTATAATACCTCTTGCTAAAGCAAAATTACTGAAAGATTGCAAAGAGGAGGGAGGATTGTATTCTGATTATAATTTATCCTTTAAGGTTTTATTCGAACTTGGATTTTGCCAATATGAATTACTTTTAATTTGTATTTCTCCTAAAGAATATAATATTTGGATTGACCAAATTGAGTTACTAACTGAAATTATCAATGGACCATATAAATTGGATTACTCTAAAGCTGAAATTGGCTATAATTTACTCCAACTAATTCCTAAACAACACAACCCATTTGAAATTCATACAGAGAAGATAGAATTTAGGGCCTTTTGTAATTGTTACTTTTCACAGCCATTTATAGTTATGGTGAATAATTCTATTTACCCTAAATTTAATTACAAAGAATCCTTTTTAAATAACCTGGGAGATATTGTGATTAAATTAAAATGGAAGGGAAGGTATAAATTAGAAAAAAAATTTGTATCATTGATGAGTTTGCAATTACCCAGACTTACGAATGGAAATAGAAAAAGCCTAAGAGGAAGTATACGTAGGTTTATGTCAACAACTAAGTATCCAACAGCAATAGAGACTAATAATAAACCATTAGAATTGATAACACCTCCAACAATAGTAACTTCTTCCGTATTAGACGAAATTTCACCATCTATGGCATTCGTCACAGCCCCAAGCATAGAAATTATCACAGCATCTAACACGTCAATGGTTAATAACTCTGATGTAACGTTGGTTAAAAACAATACAAAGATTTGTAGAGGAACGCCGAATAAATGCACAGAAACTACCAATGGATTGAACCGTACTGAAACTCGTATTACATTATAGAATTTCCAAGACTATGGTGAACCCAGAGAGTAAAATTAAAAGCAGTCTAATATATTCATTATATACTTAATTATGCAATATAGACCAACTCAATTGGTAATGGCATTAGGACCCATTGAATCGTTATGGGAATTATGACCTCTATGGATTGCGGTAGTCAGCTTATCTGTACCTTCTCTAATAATTTTCTTTATAACTTCATCTGAATTAGAAGTACCAAATTCGTTTTGCAATTCTGCTTTTGAAGCTTCATCTAAAACACCTTCAACACCTCCTTGCCTATTGGTAAAGATTTTGTAAATTGAAAGAATATCAATTAAAGGTATAGTAGTGTCATTTTTTCTATACTTTTCTAAGGATTCAATGTCTTCAACGAAAACAACAAAATCATATTCGTTACCTTTGTAAAAAATTCTATGTGGTTGTACCATTTTAATGTGATAACTATAGAGATTTACAATCACTTATATATTAAATTCAAAGCAACTATATGTGGTTGCTAAATTAATAATGTTGACCCTAATTACGTAATCGAGCAAACTTTGTGGGGTACCTTAAAATAGTGTCTGGCGAAAGCACCAAACATTAAGTTCTGGAGATAAGGGCTAAGTGGTCATACGATCCCTAATTAGAAATGGTTAGGTGGGGGAGGGGGAGTTCAGAGAGTATGCGTGTTTCATTAGAATTCATTTGAACTTAAAATCATCACGCTTATATTACAGTATAGAGTTTATGATTCAATACCCTAATGTCGAATGCTTTCAATGACATAATACCCTTTTGATAAGTATGAAATATAACGTCATATACGCAAAAGAGCTAAAATGTGTTGTACTTTTCTAGCACTCAGCCAACACAAGCAATGGTCTATGCGAAGTCTGAGCAAGCAACCGTGCAACCGTTTTTCGCAGCCAATTTGCAGCCAAATCGAGCCAAGATGGAAAATGTAAGAGGGCAAAGAATACTCGCTTAAGTTATAAACTTATAAACTGTATATTAGAAAAGATCTTTCTCTGGAGAATAAGCATATCTTGAAAATCTTCTAATACGTTCACCAAAAAAGTAAAACAAATATGGAATCCCACAGCAAGCTAATGCTATGAATGCCATTAATGAACTAGCCCATTGGTAACCTAACTTGTGATACATTTGCATCGTAAATAATGGAACACACGCACCCCAAACAGATCTAACAAATGTCTTAGCAGCCAATCCACTTGCAGCGTAATGTTGATAGGAATCAACAATATAATTGTTAGCAGGATTATATAGAGTACAGAATCCGAACCCTACTAAAATACCGGAAAAACATGGACCTGCCCAGGAAATTGTTGGATAAGATGACCAAGCAAATATGAAAAGTCCTGCTGGTACAAACCAACATCCAAACATCATTGGAATCAATCTAAGCTCTGGTGGTGGTAGCTCACCATTATCTCTATACTTTTGAGCTCTCTTATTATAATCCTTATTAATGAACAAACCAGCAACTGTGGATAACACTACACCAACACCAATTGGAATAAACATAATACCTGTTTTAGATGCAGACCATCCTTTACCTTCCATATATACAATAGGGTAGGCAAAGAAAAACATATATAACAAACCGTAGATAACTGACATGTAAATAGTAATCAAAAATACAATCAATTCAGATAATAATACAAAAGGCCTTAATAGAGATTGATGAGCTATTTCTTTAAAAGATCTTGGTTTCAATTCACTAATTGAGAAATATTTATCATCACCAGTTAATTTTCTTAATTTTTTAGCTCTTCTTTTTAAAAGTGTTGGTGCATGAGTTTCTGGAACAATTGCAGTGAATAAAACGTAACCAAAAGCAGCAATAATCAAGAAACACCAATAAATCCACCTCCACGTAGGTGCATGATCACATAATAATCCACCAAAAATTGGACCACAAACTGGACCTAAAAATGGAGCAGCTGAGAAAATAGCCATGGCTAAACCTCTTTGGTTTCCTTCAAATAAATCAGCTAGGGAACCACCAATTAAACACATCGGAGCTGAAAACGCAATACCATCAATTAATCTACATATCAACAAAGTTTCAATATTTTGTGCAAGTCCACAAGGTATAACAAAAATTATTGAAAAAAATAATGTAACTGTATAAACTGGTTTTCTACCCAATTCTTCTGATAATGGTGCAAATAACAAAGGTCCAATTCCAAAACCTAAAACAAACATTGTAACAGAGGCAAGGATAATTACTTCTTCACTAACACCAAGTGTCTCTCTTGGTCCTTCAAGATCACCAGTAACAATAGCTGAACCTAATGCAACAATAAAACAAATAAAACCCAATAAGAAGGTGTAGCACCATTTCCAGCCATTTGAAAAATTCTTTGGGTTTGCTTTATCTCCATCTACAAACACAACTAAACGAAGTTTTGTTTCTTTGTCAATCGGATACTTCCATTTATCTTGTTCATTATAAGATGTATCTTCTGCTGGTGTTGTTTCAATTTTATGTAAATCATAGCCTTCTTCGAGTTGACCTAAGGCCCCAGCATCTTCTTCTAACTTTGACCTAATTTTGGCAACACCAGGATTATGGCTCAAGTCAGATGAATCATAATTTTCGGGTTTTGATGTAGAAGTTTCAGAGATAGAAGGTGTACTAGAATCTATTGACATTATGCTAGTTGGACCTTTTGGGAACAAATATACAAATTAAATATACAAAATAATATACAAATTACTAATTTTTATATAATTTTAACGTCGGTTAAAAGTTTTCAAGTCCATTAAACCGTTGGCCCCACCTTCAAAGATTCAATGTAAAGTTATGCCGTATATCTATCCAAAATTAGTAGTCGGAGAAAAATTGATACCGACCACCGATATTTTAACTTTTCCGGGGATATACTCAAGCGACTAAAGCCTTGCATATCTGGCAATTAAAAGTCTTTTCGAAGGATAAAAAGAGATATTTAGATACTTTATATCCCAAAGTATTATACCTACTGGTTTTAGTTCTTAAATTAACTATTATAAGATAATTTTTCTATATATTTCCATATCCATGGATCGGTTAAGTGTCAAAATGAAAACGGCTCGCGGCAATAATAATAGCACGTGATACGGTTATTTTGGCTGCAAAATAGTTTTGCATTAACATTAAGCCCGGCAATTCAAACTAAATAACCTTATCTTGTTATCATAACTATACAGAAGGAAAGTAAGCCCCGCCCAAGGGTACTGTGAATGTAATTTTTATATGATTTACTGGATGTTGAATCTTAAAAATAGACGTGAGGGAATAATATTTATTATTCTTGACAGAGAAATAAAGTAGCCTAGAACAAAAACAATACATAATTAGCCTGAGTCACTTACATTTATAACATCCTGCTTAATAAAACATTAAAAAAAAATAGTGAAGGAAGCGAGGTTCGAACTCGCGCGGACAACTGTCCAACAGATCTTAAGTCTGCCGCCTTAGACCACTCGGCCATCCCTCCAATTATTAGGTTTTAAAATGCTGAAAATATATAAGTAAAGCTTAAGCCATGTATTGAATTCTTGCAAATGTGCTTTGAATACTATAATATATGGTTTGTATAGTAATTTGAAGTATTTGATCTCCCATTCAATAAAGGCTTTGGAACTTTCTTTATATAGAGGTGTATTGTTTTCTTGTTTACATTCCATAAAAGTTGTGCTTCTTTCACAAATATAAAATTAAAGTATCTTTCGAGTTTTGGATTAAGAGACAATTCATGATAATTAACAACACCGGCTTATATTTCGTTTATAACCTCATCTTAAATACCAGAAACTGCTTTCGAAAAGAGCTTTCAGCTATATCGGACTCTGATTTGGTTATCAAGGTATTTTTTTAAATATAAAACCCCACACCACAATGTTAGAGCCTTCAATACTTCAATATAGTATTCTTACTCAGGAAATATTTGACAATCACCAATAACTATATACGTTAAAATTGTGGACACCGCCTTATTAAACCTTTAGAACAATTTTAAACATAAATATCCGATATAGTGTAACGGCTAGCACGGTTGCCTTTCACGCAGCAAACCCGGGTTCGACTCCCGGTATCGGAAATTTCTTTTTTTATACTTTTTGCAGCCTGTGTTGACTAGCTACAGAGTGATATCAAGACAATAGTAACACCAAGAGAATATAAATTTTATTAAAAGTTCATTCAATACTTAACTATTTCACTATTTACTTCTTAGCACCATATTTAGAAACAGCTTTACCATCTGGAATAGTAAACAAGACTGGTTCAGAATCATCTCCAAAGGCTTTATCAACTCTAAAATAACCTTTTCTTTCAAATTGAATTATTGAATCAACTTTCAATTCACGTAAGTTAAGATCAGCGTAAGCCTTAGTATGGAATTCGGTTTCTGGAGTAAGGAAATCTTCAAAGTTATCAGCTTCTTCTAATTTATCTTTAGTAATTAAATGATCAAAATCAACCAAGTCAACTTCAACTTTATCTTCAGTATTAGCTAACCAGGTTAATTTCTTAGAAGTTTTACGGAAATCACCTTCTAAATGTAAATTAGCGGTAATCTTTTTAACAACTCCATCTTCTTTAGTTATTGATTTAACAATAACATTACCCCAGTCCATAAAAGTAATTTCTTCACCTTCTTCTAAAGTGACAGCATCTTCTTGTTCAATTAAAACTTCTTTATAGAAAATAACTGTTTTATTACCAACATCAGGATTCTTTTTGTGTTTTGGTTTTTGTTCTTTAGTTGGTTCACTTGGACCATCTAATAATTCAACCACAACACTATTTTCTTTACTAATAGCAGTGAATCTTGGAGCAACTGGGTCAATAACTTTTTTATTTAAAGCCCAAATAACGGACCAATCTAAATTGATAATATTTTTAGAAGGACCTTGTGATAAAACAAAGTTTCTTAAACCTTCAACAGTCATACCTCTTCTTCTGACCCCTCTAACAGTTGGGAATCTTGGATCATCCCAGTTTGAAACGTATTTTTTATCAACAAACCATTGTAATTTTCTCTTTGATAATAAAGTTCTAACAAAATTAACTCTACCAAAGTCCCAAATATGAACTTTACGTAATTTAAGAGTGTTAAGGAACCAATCATATTGAGGGTTACGATCTCTATATTCAATAGTTCTTAAAGAATGAGTAACACCTTCAATTGAATCAACAATTGGTACACAGAAATCATAAGTTGGATACATTTTCCATTGTGAACCAGTTCTATGATGTGGAGTTAAATTGCATCTATAAATAACTGGATCTCTAAGAGCCTTATTAGGAGCTTTATAATCAATTTTAGCTCTAAGACAATTCTTTTGACCTTCTTCAGTTGCATTTTTCATTTCTTCAGTGAAAATCTTTAAATTTTCTTCAACTGATCTTTCTCTTCTTGATGATGGTTCACCAACCATTCTTTCTTCTCTCATTTTTTCTAATGGTGTATCATCACAATAAGCATGTCCTTCTTTAATTAATTTGATGGCTAAATCATACATTTCATTAAAGTAGTTGGATGAATAAGTGATTTGGTCGGCTTGAATACCTAATAATTTAAGATCTTCAATAATTGCATCTTGAAATTCAACTTTTTCTTTAGTTGGGTTAGTATCATCAAATCTAACAATTAATTTACCTTTATAAGATCTGGCAAAGTATTCGTTTAAAATAGCAGCTTTAACATGTCCAATATGTAAATAACCTGATGGTTCAGGTGGGAATCTAGTAACAACATTACCAAGTTGTGCATCTGGTAAATCAATTTCAAAACTAGCTTTATGAGTTTCCTTTTTACCACCCTTTTTGGAAGCATTTTGAGCAGCTTTCTTCAATTCATTTAATGATTTAGTAACGATTTCAACAGATTTTTCAAAGTCATTAGAGGAGATAAAGTTGTACCATCTGGAAATATTAATATAGGTTTCGTTTTTAATAATTGATCCCATCAATGCATTACCTCTTAAGACACCCCAGACAGCGATATCAGCTAATGATAAGCTATAACCACTTAAATAAGATCTAAAGGTTAAATAACTATCTAATTTCTCTAAATCAGTTGATAATTCTTTGAAGTTTTTGACAGTTAATTTTTCTAAGGCAATCTTAACCCATTCTTGGGATCCTTCCTTGTCTTTGAAAACTAATGGGAATTTATCAGCAAAACCATTTAAAATATCAAATTGACCTTTTAAGATTTTCCCATCATTAGTTAATTTAATGGAGTCACCATCAATATCTTTTTCATCGAGGAATTCAAAATTGATAGATTCTTCAGAAGATGACGCATTGATTAAATTGGCGGCTATAATACTTGAGTATGGCACCGGTTGTGCTTTAGCTGCAATGCTTAAAGTACTTGACATTCTTTTCCCTTGTACAATTTGTTCAATGAAAAAAAATTTTAATTTTCTTTGGGCCTGTCGCAATTTTTCACTTCTAGTGCGCGATGGTGTAAAAATTAAAGCTAGCATTTCCATTTCTTATTAATACATCGTCACATGAATCATAATCGAAGGAGGTCGGGGTCACCCAATCCCAATAATATGGAACGACCTACAGCGAAAAGATCACCTTCTATTTTAGTTACCGATGCTAGAACTAATGTCGTTAAAGGTGCTCGTGCCCCATTTGCGGGTCAAAACTATAGGAAACAACAACAGAATAATAAGCCTGAGCTGGTTTCATTAAGGAAGAGATTATTAAGTAAACCAAACAGATATGCTGATATTTCGGTGGATAAGTTATTAAGCAACTCGAGTGATATTCCTTCGGGTCAAAGTAGATTTCCTCAATCACCTAGTTCTCCTGCAGCTAATGCATATCAAGGAAATAGTTCACCACCTCCAAGTTTAATGTTAAGTAATCAATCTGAATCAACCAGGAACAGAAGAAGTATTCCTAAATTAACTCAGGCTTTACCTCCAAGGTCTTCCAAGACATCGCAAAAATTGGTGTTAATTCCTGATGAACCAAGATTATCATCACCACCTCCACAGCCAGTGGTGGCTTCTGGATTATTAACCGATTATCCTCAATTACAACGTTCAAGAGCAGAATTGATGCAAAAAGACCGTAGAGCTCAAGAATTTAGTAGAATGACTGCATACTTTATTTGTGAAGAATTTAATTTGGATATTGTATCCGATTTTCTTTCAAATACTCACGAGGTGAAACCAAGGCTTTATGATGAAGCATTGTATGTTCCTTACTCTTTACCATTATTGCCTGGAAGCGAAGGATTTAGAGTCAGGTCTAATAACTCAGCTAAGGTTCTTCCTAATAAAAGAATCATGGAAAACATGATTAATAAAAGTGAACAAGCTGATTATCTCTATGAATATTATTCAGGTGTCGAAACTCCAGAAGATGCAAATAATTATTCTATGGATCCTGAATATGAAAATGATAATGGTGGACCTTTTGACCCTTCTGAACCTCAGTTTTTCGCTCCAAGTGACAATAATGACGAAGATGAAGAAGAGGAAGCTGAACCAACTGAAAATAATAAAGATAAACCCGCCGACGTCAATAATTTGTCAAAACCGGAAGATGAATACGAAGAATTTTCTAAACATAATGCAGAAATGTTTGTTTTTGAATATGGTATTGTAGTATTTTGGAATTTTTCAGAAACTCACGAAAAAAATATATTAGCAGATTTATCATTTGCTTATAATGAAGATATCCCATTAATGATTAATCCAATTGATGAACAAGATATTGAAACTGAAGAATTTCATTTTGAATATGATGAAACTATTCATAGACCAAGGATTTATAATGATATGATTACTTTAAGATCAGCAGATCATTTGATTAAATTAACCATGTCTCATGCAATTGCTCAACTGACAAAACTATGTCTTTTTGAAAGTCGAATGATTAATGTCTTACAACTGATTTCCAAATTGCCTAAAAAATTAGCATTGACAGGTGAATTAGGATTAAAAAGAGAACAATTGTTAAAGAAGTCAGGTAAATTATTTAAACTTCGGTCCGAAGTGAATTTATCAAGTTCTATCTTAGACACGCCTAATTTCTTTTGGTCATTAGAACCAGCATTACACCCTTTATATAACGCTGTAAGAGATTATCTTGAAATTGATCAAAGAGTTCAAGTTATTAATGATAGATGTAAAGTATTTCTTGAGTTTCTGGATATTGTTAATGATAGTATCAATGAACAAAATACCAGTAGAATCACTTTAATGATCATCATAATTATATTTCTAAGCTTACTGGTAAGTTTATTTGAGTTTATATTGGAAATTGTGTAGCATAAATATAGCATTTTAATTAATCCTCAACTCTTTTTTTGTAACCAAATTTCGCAGCCAATTCAGTCTTTTGTGTTAGTGAAATGCCTGCACCCAATAGATCATCAAGAGTCCATTTAGAGGAGATTCCGAAAGATTTGAGCTTGTTATATAATGGGCTTTTCACCGAATATAAAATCGATGACCGTCGATACGTTTTTATCATGTTTCAAAAAAATCTGGGTCCCTGCGCTGGATGCGTAGATACTTCATTAAGCAGGAAGCAAATGAATTTGGTTGATTTCCATACCCTTGAACCAGTAGTGATTAATGCACCTTGCATTTACAAATTACTATTAAGAATTGCCCAACGACCAACAATAATCATCCGGAAACTTACCGGAGACCCATTATATTTAGCCAGGAAGGTCAATGCACCTCTTTTTGATTATATCACCAACGATTTTGACCCACTACAAGGGAAAAGGAAAGGTAAAACAAAAGGATCAGATAAGAAGTTTCATGTTCAATGGCTCCTGCAGGATGCTTTGGGAGGTTTTAGAGTATGTGGGAAAGTGGTAGATGATATCGATAGGGCAAATTTTCTTGTTAATGCCATAAATAACAGCATGCTATATGGACATGTATCACCAGGATATGGATTTTCCATGACTATGGGAGAGTATTATATTGAAACTAAGATCCAAAGGAACTTAATTTTAGCAAATCACGTTATGGTTGAAAAGTATTCCATTCCTCTGGCGAGCGTGTGAGGGCTAAAACTTGACGATATTTTTGCAGCCACTTCTAAGCATTTGAAACATTAAAATTTGTTGAAAATTGACCACGTAATACAGCACCCATAAATAGAACTAACTTTATCATGAAACAACTTAGGAAGAATTTCTTTGTTATAATACGTTTAAATCACATCTTCAATATAGCGTCTATACCCTCTTACTCTCTTCTATGTTAACCAAAAATCACACAAATTTCACAATTTTATTACAATTTAACTACTAAATCTTCTTAACAACTAGCATTCACTTAGAGCCTTACATAAATTGACTTGAAAATCATTCCCTCAGCCGTCTCATCGAGCCATCGAGCCTCATCTGATCGCATACGCGAACATCGAGATTGTATTCGATGTCACTTCCAAGTAGATATGCACCGGGTGGTATATCTGAAGATATAAGTCATAAACCCATAACTGTAGGGAAGTTAGAGAAGAAACCAATAGAGTATATCATCAAATTAATAGAAACAAAAGTAGATGATGCCGTCAGTAGAGGTACAGATGAAGATATTGAGATGGTACCCATCGATGATTATAACCAAGTATCCATAATATCCGATTATATAACGCAAACCAGAAGTTCCAATCAAGTAAACTACGAAGATCATATGGAAATCGATCGTGGGTATGAAGAAATGGCCATTGAACCCGATACTTCATACCTTGTTATCGATACCAATTTTATAATATCACACTTAAAAGTACTAGATGAAATCAAAAATATGGCCGGTAAATACAACCTTAAGATCATTATTCCTATAACTGTCATGAAGGAACTTGATGGACTTAAAAATTCCGATAAAGCAGCCAAAGAAGGCGAGATTAGTGGAAAAACAATTGGCCATTTAGCCAGATGGTCTAACGATTGGATATTTAACCAGGTTGCCGATGTTAATAGTGTTGTTAAAGGTCAAAAGATGAAACAGAAGATCGATAAATATGCCATTAAAGACGATGCTATTTTAGACTGTTGTATGTATTTTAAAGAGAATTATAGTGATAATCTTGTAGTATTACTTTCAAACGATAAGAATCTTTGCTTAAAAGCGTTATCGAATGATATTTTGACTGTAAGTTTTAAGCCAGGTATGAATGCTAAGTTGATAGCTGAAACGATATATAATGAGAGTATACGGTTATACGGGAGAGTGAAGGCAGCGGAGCACATAAATGAACCGGTCCAGGTGCAAGTAGGCCATGAACCACACCAGGTGCAAGTAGGCCATGAACCACACCAGGTGCAAGTAGGCCATGAACCACACCAGGTGCAAGTAAACCACCAACCAGCACACGTTGTACACGATGAACCAATGCATGAAGTAATGGAACATGAACCAATGGAACACGAACCAATAGCTCAACCCATACCCCAACACCCACAAAGGCAGCGCTCTTTAAAGACGCCCAGAGTACGATCTCCTTTAAGCACCGCAAGTCTTGATTCGATCGCTTCAACAATACATCTGGAAATAACAGTTCTTGTAAAATCAGCCGTAAATCATACCATGGTGCATGTATTTGAAGATGAAATAGATTTGATCAACTATAAATCTGACCAACTCCACTCGTTAAAAGACTGTGAAAAAGTAATCCGACAGTTCTGGATATCAGTATTTAGTGAATATTTGAATCGTACTAGTTTCAAATCTGGAATACTAGTTGATGTTCCGAATACTTTATCAAAACTCAAGTTATTTGTTGAACAATGGGAGGAAGTATTAACAGCTCTATATAAATCGATACTCGATTCGTATCAAAATAGAGCTTTAGCACAACTTATTGATAGATGGGAGTCTATGATCGCTTCTTTATCTTAAACACACCTTGGCGTTTACGCTTTTTAGGTGAAGGATCTGCTGACTTTGACTCTAATTTAACTTCAATTTGCGGCTCAGATATATTTATATTAGATTGAGTATTAGCAACTTTACCCCATATAGGTAATTCAAAGAGATCAAGACTATGTTCATCCAGTTCTTTTTTGCATTCTTGAAGCCATTCGTCTTTATTGAATGAACGAGTAATAAAATTATTCTTTTGGGCATGCGTCTTCTCATACTTATTTATTAAAGATGGTCCATTAATAGCTTTATAGTTCTCTGATAAATATTTAATATAATGATCTTTATGTCGTATAAGCTCTTCAAGTTTATTTATTTCCTCTGTAAGGGTTTTGATTTGGGGAAAGATATAATTTACATTAAAACATGCATGAACTGGATCAGATTGTAGTAATAAGGTAGGAAAGAATTGCCAACTGAATTCAGATAAGTTCACACAGATAGAGATTTTAGACTCATTATCTAAATCTAAAGATAAGTTTTCATTATTTTGAATACAATCTTCTAATTCTTTAAAAAAAGTCGTATAGGAAGCGGTATCTAAATCCTCAATACCTTGGGAATTAAGAATACTTTCAATCTGATCTTGGGCCATTTTCTCCTGCCACGATTTGCCTAATTTATAATTAATGACACTCAATTCATACCTTGGTTCAGGTTCCATTTCCCAAGTCAATCCCAATATTCCTTGAGACTCATCCATTTTAATTGGTCTCCATATTGTAGACATGGACCGGCGATAATTCTTAGTTCGCGAGCCGACCAGATAATCGATTTATCGCAACTATGGTTCCCGATGAATATCAAATAGAAGAGACAGATCGATTAGTTGAAAGAATAAAACGTATCCACCAATCCAAGACAAACGGTGATAGAACAATTGTAGGAATAACAGGAATCCCTGGTTCCGGTAAAACCACTCTTAGTAAAAAGTTATCATCGGCCCTCAATGCCGCCAACATCAAGACTAAAACCGTATCTCAAGATGGCTATCATTTATATCGTCACGAATTAGCAGCAATGCCCAATAAAGAAGAAGCTATTAGAAGAAGAGGAGCTCCATTTACATTCAATTCAAAGAGATTTTTGCAATTAATCCAAAGTTTTAATGACCCAGAGTTGAAAAATTTTGACATTAAAGCACCGTCGTTTGACCATAAAGTTAAAGATCCAATTGAGGATGATATTATCATTGATAAAGATACAGAGGTGATCATAATCGAGGGAAATTACCTTTTATTAAAGGACGAAACTTGGAAAGATATCAAAGACTATCTTGATGATATTTGGATCTTAAATACACCACTCGATTTGGCTAAAAGTAGACTTATTAAGAGACACATGGAAGCAGGCATTGTTAAAACAAAAGAAGAAGCTGAGTTTAGAGTAGATGATAATGATCTTGTTAATGCCCTTTATATTCACAACAATTCATTTAGTCCTAGTGTGCTTATAACCAGTGATTATGATTTTTAACGTAATTCATTTAGTCCTAATGTGCTTATTACTACTGATTATGATTTTAACGTATCTAAGATAAACGAATAGAAAAAAGTATAGAACAATATATATATATGCTACATGCTTACCTATGTTTTTATTTATTGATATTACCACCTTTCACCATATTTACCCACCTATTTTGGTTCAACATTATATCTTAATTTAATACCCATGGCTGATAATTCAGAATCTAAGTATTTCAATACAAATGGAATTGCCACGGTTGTAGTATTTTCACCACCAACAAATTTAGTACCTTGACCATCTTCCCAAATTTCTGATTCATTAACATATTCATTAGTAAATTTCTCTAATTTAGTTGAACAACTTCTACATCTAATAGTAGACATAGTACCAATTCTTGGTACAGAACTTTGTGTGGTTAAAAGAGAACCACATGATCTACAAATAGAAGTTTGAGTATAATCAGAACAATTTAATAATCTATCTTGTAATAAGAATGCTGTACCATGACCAATAAGAGCATCTCTTTCCATTTCACCAACTCTAATACCACCAGATCTCTTTCTACCCTTAACAGGTTGCATAGTTAATGAATTAACTGGACCAGTTGATCTGACTTGGAATTTATCATTAACCATATGTCTTAATCTTTGATAATAAACACATCCAATATAAATATCAGCTCTTAATTCTTCACCAGTTACACCAGAATACATAGGTTCATTACCATGATAATTATAACCTGCTTTTAATAATTGATCACCGAAATAATCTGCTGGAGTATCATCTTCATTGAATTTCCATGGAGTTGCATCTTGAGCAATACCATGTAATGCTCCTGCTTTACCAGCTAAACTTTCAACAAACATACCAATTGTCATACGAGATGGGAACGCATGAGGGTTAATGATAACATCAGGTTGAATACCAGTTTCACTAAATGGCATATCAATTTGTGGCCATTTTCTTGAACAAACACCTTTTTGACCATGTCTTGAAGAAAATTTATCCCCAATAAGTGGTTGTCTTGTAATTCTATATTTAATGGTTAATTGTTGACATTCTTGATTTGAATCATCTGCTAATAATTTGACTTCTTCAATAAATGCTGGTTCACTTGAATGATAAGTTTTCACTTTAGTTTTACCTAAAGTATCATCATAATATGCAACAATTGGATCACCTTCTTGAACTAATACTCCAATCATTGGTAAACCATCAACATCTAATTTTTCTTGCCAAGTTTCTGGCCAACTATCATTACCAAATCCAAAGTGTTGAGAAATTGCATCACCTTTTCTTCTATTTAATCCTAAATCAACTTTTTCAACTTTATAAACGGTACCATAACCGAATCCTCTTTCATCAGCAGATTTATTAATAATCATCGCATCATCCATATCATAACCAGTATAAGAAATAACTGCAACAACTGCATTCATACCATTAGGGAAATTGTCCATACCATAATCATCATACAAATTAGCTTTAACAATTGGTGTTTGACCGGTTTGTAATCTATATAATTTATTATCAGATCTATGAGATAATGCTACACCAGGAGTACCCATTGTTTGTTTACCCATTTGACATTGGTACATATTTCTTGGAGATTGGTTAAAATCTGAAAATGGTGTCAAATTAGCTAAAATTGATAAAATATTAGTTGGTGAAAATTCAACATGAGTATGAATATTATTTTCAATTTCTTCAGGAGTAACAGCAACATTCATATAAACTTGTTCAAATGGACCAACCAAATCTTCTTTACCTAATGGTAAGTATTTAACTGGTCTAATCATTCTTGAATGTCCACTAAATAAATATAACCCAGGATATTGACCTTTATTTGAAGCTGGTACATAACCAATTTCTAAATCTAATGGGATCTTATGTTCACCATTAACTTTATAATATCTTAAAGTATCAGCAATGATTTTACCTTGGGTATGAGATGTCCAACCAATGATTTTACCATCTAATTGAACACAACAAACTGAAGGACCAGCAGCGAATGAATTAACTGATGATACTCCTAAATCTGATAGAACAGTTGGTAAGTTTGAAACATCTGATTGAGTGGTTGTGATTTTACATTTATGTGATAAATGATTTAATAAACCACATGGTGAACCATCAGGTGTATGTACAGGACATAAGAACCCCCAAGATTCTGGTAATAATTTTCTAACAGTTGTAGTTTTTAATTCAGCAAAGAAAGATCCTCTATGAACCATTCTGAAATGGGAAATAAATCTATAAAAGTTAATTTTTTCTGCTACAACAGTATAACCACTAACTTGTTGTAAATCTAAACCAGATTGTGAAACTAAATTACCAGTTGATAAGAAATATTGTAATTTTTGACCAATATTTTCATTAATTCTTTGGAAGACTCTTGAAATATATTTACGTTCATTAAAATTAACTTTCAAACCTCTATTAAGATCAGATTGAACTTGTAATTTGAAATTTTGTAAATATTCTTCAATTTTTTCTTTAACAATCATTCCATATAAGAAACCACCTAATAAAATTTCTTGATGTTGAGTAGCATCTGGATTATCAGGACAACAATCACCACTAACTAAAGAATATAATTTTCTAATCATGAATAATAACATTCTAAATTTATCTTCATTTGAATCTAAATGAACTAATACAATTCTTTTTAAAACTAATTTACCAATTTCAATATCTGATAAATCTGGAGTACCATCAAATACAACTCTAAATTTATCACCTAAATATGCTAAAGTTTCTTGTTTTGAATATAAATTATAAGTTTTATTATAATTTCTTAATAATAATTCTAATCTATCAGTTAAAAATGAGTTTTTAATATCATTACCAATAATTCCATCGAAAATTTCACGATCGTTAGTTTCGATTAATGCTTTTAAAATCATTACAACTGGGATTAAATATTCATTTTTTCTCCAACTGAATCTAAATGTAACATTACCATCATTAAGATAATGTAAAACATTAGTTTGAGAAGTTTGATCAGGTCTAACACATCTTATTTGAACACCAAATTTAGAATAACTAGCACCTCTATTACCAAAACTTGGTCTGATTAAAGCCATAGGATGGTTTCTTCTTTGAACAATTAACATTCTAATTAATTTTTCAATACCATTAACAATAAAGTAACCACCTAATTCATCACTTTCTTCTTTACATTTAATTAATTCATCAGGTGATAATCCTTGTAAATGACATCTATTTGATCTTAACATGATTGGTAATAACCCAGCATCTCTGATTTCAGTAATTGGTTCTTCATCATTGACCGACCAACTAACTTTTAATCTTAATTTACCTTTATAACTAATCATTCTTTCTCTACATTCATAAGGTAAAGTTTTTGGATTTAATGATAATTTATCATTTGATGGTACAGATGGTTTAGTAATTTCAACGGATTCAACTTTAATCTTTAATTTGTTACCTAATCTATCAGAAGAGGTTGAATCAAATATGGTTTTTTCACCAATATCTTTAACTGCTAAGTTCAATAAGCCGCCATCTGGTCCTTCTGTTAATGCGTCAAATGACCCTACATGAGGAGCGACTGCATCTTGTAACAAAGGGTATGCAGACTTATCCTTTGGAGGATTTTGAAATCGTTTTTCTCTTTCCAATGTTTTAAATTGTGCAGTTACCATATTTGCATCAAGATGAGATTTGAAAATTTTTTGTTTGATGAGGTTCGCGATGAACTAGAGGTCAAAAATGGGGTTATGTGCAGGACAAAAAAAGAAGAGAGCCGTCTTGATAATGCGATGAGTGAAAAGAGTGTCTTAAAATTTAACATGGCTAACAGTAAATACGAATACGTTAAGAATTTTGAACAGGAACACTATTTATTACCGGAAACGTATTTGGTGATACGAGTGGATGGTAAAGGGTTTCATAAGTTTAGTAAGTTCTATGAATTTTCCAAGCCTAATGATATAAAGGCATTAGAAGTGATGAACACAGCTGCTAGAAACTTGATGAACCAATTTGGTGATATTCTAATGGCATATGGAGATAGTGATGAATATTCATTTCTAATTAAGAAGCTGTGTGACTTGTATGAAAGAAGGGAAATGAAATTGATAAGTTTATTCTCATCAAGCTTTACTGCTTATTATATCAATGAGTTTCAGAAACATTTTGATTTACAAGCCAAAATGTTGCCAATGTTTGATGCTAGAGCAGTTGTTTATCCCAATGAAATATGTATTCAAGATTATTTCAAATGGAGACAAGTAGACTGTCATATTAATAATTTATATAATACAAGTTTTTGGAAATTAGTTGAGAGTGGATTAACTAACCAAGAAGCCGAGAATAAATTAATGGGCACACTTTCTAAAGATAAAAACGAGATTTTGTTCCAGTTGGGAATTAATTATAATAATGAGCCGGAGATATTTAAAAAGGGTACAATTTTTATACGAGAGCCTCGAAAAGATAAAAAGTCTAAAACGGAAATAAATAAATACCACATAGACATGATTAATGAAGAATTTTGGCACTCGAGACCCTACCTTTTCAAATAAATGTCGTGCATTAAGGAGAATATTTTTTAGGAGTGGGGCTGAAGGTTTAGGATTGCTGTGCTGGAGATGAGATGGTGAACCAATACGGTAATAGTGACCTTTACGACGAAGTTGCTGTTAGCATGATGTAGTTGTGGCTTAATGTAAGATGATGTAGATAGAGTCTGTATGGAATAGAGTATAGGTGGTAGAGCACATCAGTGTGCAGAGTAGAAGTTATACATCGTTCTTGGTACATCACCAGAAAAACTACCACCGGTACAGGACACCGACATAGGGTTTATCGAACCCCAGATGCCCCAATATTATTTATGCATGGTATATAAAGGACTATTTGGTCTGTCAGGGCAGTGTGGTTAGGTAGACGATGTCTGAGAGTAAGTGTTGGGTACCATCCGTGAAGCCCGCCTCTGTTGCTTCTTAACAACGACGACAACTCCGATACAGAGATGGGCCAAGGCGACTAGGAAACACAATAGTAAGGCGGCTCTGACGGCAGTCTCAACAAAGGTACCACATAGTCTACAAACCATACGGCTACTAACCATCGAGAGCTACCAGCATCGACTTATCTAGCCAAGCGATCAGCGCCCGCCTCAAGTGTCTATTACACTTACCAGCACATCTACCACACCATTAATATCATCTGAACACCATTATATATTTAACTACACACCAATATACGCTCTCAACTTACGACTATCTATGCATGTCGTCACCACCAAGTCCGAGATCAATGTCGCGTCTTGTGCCCTGACATTTTGCACCCAAAATTTTCATCTACAGACACACCACTATAAACGACACCTGTAGAAATAGAGACACCTGTAAGAACTAAGAATAGAATATATTAATACATATATACATAATTTTAAAGCCCGTAACCACAGGACCCCAAATATGGCCTTAAACCAAAGACCAACCCAAGAATTAAATTAATTTTCCCTTCATGTTTCTGTTAATGTTTAAATAGATATTTCATCATGTAATGAAAAATAACTATGAGATGGCTCATGATGGAAACAATAATTACTTAAAATGCTATTATAATCAGAATGGACAAAATGATTTAATAGAGTATCCACATAATCCATTTGTGAATAATCAAAATCATTAGAATAACTCTTCGTTAAGCTTAAATCAGTAATGTAATTGTCATCATTACAAGATAATTTAATCTTATAGTTTTCGTTATTGTTGTTATCCCAATAGGTAACATCCTTGACGGTGTAATTAAGTACAAATTCGATATCTGAAAATAAATTGATATCGATTTCAAATTTGAATTCATCGTATGAATTGATAGACCGAATGTATTGAAATTTAGAATTGAATATGATGGACGATTTCCATCCGTTGGTCGTCAACTTTAATTGAAAGCTTTTTTCGTATGCTAAGTTTAAACAATTAATATACCCAACCAATTTATTATCGTAATAGTTAATGGACTTTAAATAAAGTGGGCCATTCTGATGGTAGGTATTAGGTAAATTATGGGAGCTAATAAAGTATGCACGGGATTCGGATAATGGTGGACTGTTCAAAGGTGAACTTTCATTGGAGTTGATAGGACTGCTAGGATTACTAATGTTTAATGGGCTTTCCAAGTTATTAAAGTGTTTGATGTCGATGTTATTATTGAATCTGACATTTTTGTTAAAAGATTTGTTGTATTTTAAAGACGATTTGACGATTTCTCCTGATTTCTTTCTAACCAACATCGTCTTAGGAAAAGTGCCGATACTGAATCAATCAATATTTAAGAAGTAAAAGTGTGGTATTTTTTTTGTCAAGATTTGTCTTTATTTATATACGGAAAGGGATGAGGAAAAAAAAAAAAAAAAAAAAGTCGCCTGAGTGAAAAAATTTTTTTATTACAAATTAGGAACCCAACACTAAGTTAATTAGTGTAAATCTTTAATAATGATACGATAATACTGTAAAAAGGGTTAATTTCTGGGGCTAAGAGTGTCGATCATAGTAGTCCGGGACCACTTGTATATCCCTAGGTGCTGATGGACTTGATGACGAAGGCAGTAGCACTAATTTCATACGCGAAAACCGCTTTCCCAATGTGGTTAATTAATAGATCTTGTATAACTCCTGAACGACCCTTGGAAACGTGATTTTTAGGGCAAGAAATGTTGGTGGTGGAGAACATATGCAAGGCGTGTGTTGATGGTATAGATTGTATATAGATGGTGTTTATAATACGTGGCATGGTGTGTTATCAAACTCTAACCAATTAAGCTTGGTCATAAACCCTGCACCACCTGATTACTGTATTTTTGTGGTGTCATGGCGGTGGCTTGCCGGCGACATAGATAAAGAGTTCCCATATCAACCGAACATCAATTGAATGAGTAAGAGGTGGGTTAAAAGAATTGGAGATGGTATTATGATCATAGCAATTCAATTGACCCATTGATGAAACTAGCGAAAAATAATTTCACATTATACCATTATATTATTCCTATTATAGGCGGTATTGTCCTTTCGTTATTGTTATCCGAATTGGGAGGACTGACGCGCGACATTTTGGCCGCAACCTGGAGCGCGTAATGGGGTAATTTGGGGTAGAACCCTGTTGGGTAATCACAGAACACATAACCATGTTTCAAATATGGCCACTTAAAACACCGTATGTTCACTCTTGAGTTCTTCTCGGCTGTATAATTTTCACTGCCGGTTTAATTTCTACCCGTTCCAATATATCTTCAAATCCTGATTTTTATAATAAACTAAATTAATTTATTTATTATTATATAATAATCGCTTAAAAACTACTTACTATCTTTTAAAGTAACAATTCTATTCAAGATTAAACTGTCATCACTACTATCTTTATCTAAACAGAAATAACCTAATCTTAAAGCTTGGAATCTAACAGTTTCGTTACCTCCAGTTTCTTTAATATTGAACTTACCTCCTTTAATTGGAATATTAAGTGGACTTTTAGTCTTAATTGAATCAAAATTATTTTCAATCAATGCCCCCTTAATAATTATTTCACTATCAGGATTAATATCGGCTAAAAATCCATCTGGATGTGCTGATGGATTTTCGCTTTTAAATAAAGTATTATAAATTCTAATTTGTTCAATTTTTTTAGCTTCAGGTTTTGGTAACCATTGAATATAAGTCTTTGGTTTTTTAGAAATTTCATTATCATAATTACAATGAATTTTGGTTACTTTACCATCATCATCTTTAATAACTTTATTGACACTAATGTTGAATGGTACCTTAATTAACCCAACTGGTTGACCTGGTGCTAATCTAAAGTATTCTTTATCAAAACTATCTCTATAATCATCTCTATCAATATAAATATATTTACCAAAATTTAATTTACGATTACCAAGATCATTTTGATAAGGAATTTCACATTCTACTTTAAAATCTTCATCAACATTATCAATAATAATTTCAATAGGATCTAAAATCATCATTAATCTTGGGGTTGTAAGATCTAAGTAATTTCTAACAGAGCTTTCAAATCTAACAATTTGAATATTTGTAGTACTAGTAGTACATCCTAAAGTATTTACAAATGATAAAATAGCTCCTGGTGGAACTCCTCTTCTTCTGATAGCTTCAAGAGTATATAATCTTGGATCATCCCAACCTCTAACATGGTTTTCATTAACTAATTTAGCAATCTTTCTTTTACTCAATATAGTACCGGTTAAATTTAATCTACCATATTCTCTTTGCGCTGGTCTATAAACTTTTAATTCATCACATAACCATTCATAACTTTCTCTACTTAATCTAAATTCAGTAGTACATAAAGAATGACTAATGTTTTCAAAAGAATCGACCAAACAGTGAGTAAAATCATAAGTTGGGTAGATTTTCCATTTATCACCGGTACGATGATGTGGTTTATCTAAAACTCTATAAGCTACTAAATCCCACATTTGAGGATTTGGTGATTCAAGATCTTGTTTCATTCTTAAAAATGCTTTTCCAACTTCATATTTACCGTCTCTCATATTTCTAAATTCAGTTAAATTTTCTTCAACTGATCTACTTCTCCATTTACTGGCAAATCTTTCACCTCCAAGAGTACCATCTTCTTTCATACCTCTTTGTGCTTTAACTTCTTCTGGAGTACTATGGTCAACATATGCTTTACCTGATTTAATTAATTGTTCAGCTAATTCATATAATTCATCGAAATAATCAGATGAATAGGTGATTTTCCAAGGTTCATATCCAAGCCATTTGATGGTTTCTTCAATTTTTTTGAAGTAAATTTCTTCTTCAGCTTCAGGATTAGTATCGTCGAATCTTAAATAACAATTACCATCGTGAAATGCTGAATATCCAAAATTAACCATAATGGCTTTGGAATGTCCTATATGTAAATAACCATTTGGTTCTGGTGGGAAACGGGTGAACACTTTACCTTTAGTAAAAGCAAGGTGTTCTTTCATTAATTCAGGGTATTTTTGAGGGTTTTCACCTGGTTTATGTAAGTCTCCCAAGAACCCTTCATTGAACATGGTACGTTCTTCAACAACTTCTTCAGGTTTGGTGTCTTTGGTGACCTTCTTTTTCTTTTCTTTCTTTATAACATCTCTTTCGTCTTTTGGACCAATGGTTTCAAGGAAATATTGGTCGATAATTGGTTTAAATAAGTTAGGTTTAGCCCATTTTAAGCCTTCAATTTTTTTGGTTTCTCCCAACATTCTTGGTAAAATACTGTATCTTTTGGACACAATTTCATCCTTAATGTTATCAAGATGTTTGGTGATTATGGCTTTGACATCTTCATCGGAAATTTCAATACCAACACCTGAACTTTCTTCCATACCTTCATTAGTTGATTTGGCTCCATTGGCTTTGATATATTTGATGGCTTCAGTCACTTTTAATGAAGAATTTAATCTTCCATCTAAAATACCAGCAATTACTAACTCGATTTTTTCGAGTTCTTGACCTTTCATGTCTGAAGCTAAAGCATGTAAGTTGGCGATTTTCTTGTCATCCAAAGTTTTGGCACCGAGTTGATTGGTACAAATATCAATAATTTCATTGAAAGATTTGGTGACTTTCTTGTTGTTGAGAATTTCTTTGGTTCTGTTATCGTTCAAACCAAAGTCTTTAAACTTGGCAGTTAATTCTTCTGACATCTTGGATGATATTTTCTCCCGATGAGAATTAATTTTGTATCGCGGCCAGATTGGTCGTGGCGATACCGATATGGGTTGGGAATTTTTTGGATTTAGATGAACAATTTGGGGTTCAGAAGGGGTGGGTAAGTGGTTAAAGAACCAGGTAAGATGATATGATGCTGGTGGGTGTTTTGGGTGGCTCGGAACAAGGTAATTGGTGTGGTGAAATGCTTTGGTGTGATGATATAAAATGTCTTACATTCATACGGCTGCGAAAAGAGACTGTTGCAGAGATTAAATAGTACTTGATTGGTGTTTATATTACTAGTGATGAAGTTTGTACGGTGAAATTTAAGGGGGTTTCTGGTGCTTGATATAGTATTTTATTTTTAAGAAAACGGAAAACATGTAAGACATATGTCGTTGATGTCTATAATGTGAAATTAGCGAATATGAAAATATAGGACACCAATATGATACCCAATAGTCCGACATTAACAGTTGTCACACCTCTGAAATGCCAAACAGCACAATATACCTTTATTTATTCTATATTCCTATACATTTTCACAATAATCTCATTCTATATACCTGGTATTCCAATCAGCCTCACTCATACTATCTCGCTTAAAGAATGGCTGCAAAATTCAAATAAGCACCCACTAGTCCATTTCAACGCAAACTTTTTTAACTCTAACCCTTCAATTCTCTCAACAATACCAAAACATACTCAAGGCTATTAAGTCATCATTACGGAATTAAGACGGAGATAGTGTTCTACTCCCGCCGGAGTTACCTTAGTAGAAAACGTATAAATCTACTAGCCCGCGCAATACAATTACTAATGAGTGGAAGACGTGAAAAGATAGCTTTAAGAACAGCAACCAAGATAAGTTCCACCAAAACCAAGGTGGAAAGTTCTGCTAAAATCACCAAATCGCCAAAATCTCCAAAGAAAAAGTCAAGAATTAGATATGAGGACTCAGTGAGTCATATAGTAAAATTACCCAATTCCGACCTTCCATTAGAGTTCATAAATTACCATAAACCTAAATTCATTGAAGGTATAAGACATATCTTAAGCGTAGATCCAACATTATATCCTGTAATTGTTAATCAGAATTTCGAAAAGTATAAGGCGGATGAAGTTGATAGTGTCAAAGAATCAGCCATTAAAGACAGTTCCAAAGTCATTGAATCATATTGGAGTAGTTTAATATCGAGTGTTATGGCCCAACAGATAAGTGGGAGTGCTGCCAGTGCGATTAACGGACGATTCAAACAGTTATTTGCCAAAGAACCCAATCCAGCAGAACTTCTTGAGAAACTGTATGATGAATTAAGAGGTATTGGTCTTTCTAATATGAAGGTTAAGTATGTACAACACATCAGTCAGGTTTTCAATGATCCCAATGAGAACTTGACCAATATAGATTTCTATAAAACAAGTGATATACCAACAATCACTGAAGAATTAGTCAAGCTAAAAGGAATTGGTGAATGGTCTGCTAAGATGTTCATTTTTTTCACTTTAAAAGAATGGGACGTATTTGCTCATGAAGACTTGGGTATTGCTAGAGGGACGGCATATTATTTGGTTAAAAGGCCCGAGATTTTAAAACAAATTAAGCAGGTAGTACATGAAGATGAAGATTTAAAGGCATTATTAAAGAAAAAAGGCAAATTCGAAAAAGCCAGTAGTAAAAGAGATTGGGTACCTTTGCACGATCAGTATGTAATAGCATTAGCACAACTATTTGAACCGTATAGATCTATTTGGATGATTATTCTATGGAGGTTGTCATCTACAAACATAGAGGTATTAGAGGAAGAATAAGTATACCCAAAGTTGGATAAACCATTAGACCCAAGTTGATCTCTCCACCAATATCAATATACTTTTTTTCATTTTGTTTATCTTTTATCTTATTAAGCTCTCGTTCAATTTCATCAGCTCCATAATCAAGATTATTACTCTCAAGTAAAAATGCAAGATCATTGGATTTAAAACCTTCATATTTAACAAGATACTCAACTAAATCTTGTCTATCCAATTGAGTTAACTCGAGATCCAATTTATCTAGTTTTGGTTGCATTTTGTCATCAAATCTATTTAATGGTATATCATCAAAGTCAGTATCCTCTTGGGATTCTTGAATAATTCTTTGAGTATAAGCCTTTAGATCATGGTCTTTACTTAAGGCCGTATCATAATTCTTAATAGAAGTACCAAGTTTGGGGTTAACTTCTTGGATCTTAAACTGATTATATTGTTGTACTCTAAAGTTTAAGAAATCTTTAATATAACTTCTACTAGATTTTAAAGTAAACCCAGTGGGGATACTTTGTATAGTGATAGAAGACGACTCAATAGGCTTATAATTTGACTTTGTAACCGGTTTAGCTTCGTTCAATCCATTTACTTTAATATCATTGACAAGAGGATGAGCTTTGGTACCCAATTTGTTATAACTCTTGACCTTATTAGTTAATGAAATAGGTAACAGTTCCTGAGATTTTGAACGGTCAATTTTGAACTTGCTATTTATAGAAGTTGATATTGGTAAAGCACAAGAAGCTAAAGTGATCAATAGTAAAAGTAATTTCATAGTAAGGTTTTTTTTGCAGCCAATTTACAGATACGGTTCGCGAGTAAGAATGTATATGTCAGAGAAACATAAAAATACCACATGGCTAACTGATTAGTGAATTAAGTTTCATGTTTAAGAAAAATCCATGTAAGAATTTTACAGGTTAAGTAAATTATTATGATAATGAAAAAAAAATCAATTGTTTATCTCGGTTCATTGTTATGTTTCACAAGGTAATGGTTCTACACGACTTTAAGGGGAGGGGGACCCGATCGACCTGGGCTCAAACAAACGTCGAAAATAAATAAACCAACATTAAATTATAACAATTATAATCCAAAATACATATAACTGAAACCTATATAACTAATAAAAAAACCCCATGTCATCGGCACCCAAATTCAAGTGCTTCAATTATAACCGATTAGGCCGCATAATTTACAGGTTGTGAAGTCAACAAGCGAACACCCTCAATTTGTTTACAGATTAACCTCGAAAAACTATGATAATTTACAGTTTAAAATTAATGTTTACAGATTAAAATTAATATTTACAGATTAAAATTAATAATTACAGATTAAAATATTTTTTTTACAGTTTATTAACAAAGAGGCGCATAACTTGTAAAATAAAATTCTGTTTTAGTTACCATTGTCCTGGTTAAAAAGTGCGAACTGCAAGTTATTTTTTTTTGTCTCCCCTAAACGTTATTTAGCAAGCCAGATCTTATACCCCTGAACACGTTATCTGGACATATTTTTTCAATAATTATATTTATATTGAAATATTTAGTTAGGAATAACATTACCATTTAAAAGGGTTTCAAAAGTTCAATCATTTTTTAAAGATTAATCCATAAAGGCTCGGATATCCACATTCGCTTTTTTCCACCAGCCTTGCCAATTTTTCACTTGTATTTCTTCACATCTTGTTAGCATTATATTATGGATACCTCAAGAAGGGGCTCCATAACTTCGGTATCAACAACAGGTTCTGGTTTTTCAAGTCATAACCCTGCTAACTCGTCTGCAAGAGGATTATCAACTAATCAACTAATGTCAATCGATGATAGATTTGTGAAAAAATCTAGTAAAAAACAAGTACATCCAGAGGTAAACTTCCATAAGAATCAAGGAACATATTACTTTCCAAATGGTGAAATCTTTAGACCAAGAATAAGTCCTGCCAGAAGAAATAAACCATCAAAGATAAAGACACGAAACCAATTCCCACCACCAGGGCCATCACCCCAAGGTCCACCATCTGGAGGGCCTTCACCCCAAAACACCTTGGCACCTCAAGGATACCCCCAACAGCCATTTTCACATTCATCACAAGGGTATCAACCAAGATACCATCAGCATTCTTCAAGACCAAGTGTCTCTTCTGGTCAAGCAACCACTGCTCATTCACCAACGCATGGTCAAGGTCAATTTGTTGAAAGTTCAAGGTCATCATCTATTGATTCTTCAACTGCTATTCCTAGATCCCATTCGGCTTCAAACTTTAGAAAGTTGAATAAAAACCATTTAGCTCAAAATTTGAGGTCAAGTAGAACTGATGTTCCTTCAAATATTGTTTTATTTCAACAACATTTGAGCCAACAACATCAACAACATCAACCAGGACAACTTCCTCAACAATATTCCCAACAATATCAACAGTTTCAACAGTATCAATCCCAACACCCACAACACCCTCATGGGCAAGGCCCTACTCTGGCTGCGCACCCTCAGTCTTATGGCCAAGTTCCAATGCCTCAACAAGTATCACCAACTCAGAAACATAATGGTAGATTCCCCGGCCCACAACCTTACTTAAACTATCAACATCTTCATAGATCAAATAATTCTTCATCTACCAGCTTGAAAAATTTACAAAGTACTAATTTAGTTAAAAACTATACCAATTTTAACGATTCTCAAAATTCTATTGATGCTAATTCGAAATATGATTCGTCTAATTATTCAAATTTATCAAATTATACTTTAAATAGATCAACTTCAAACACACCACAAACTTCTGTAAGTACATCAGTTGAAGTGGTTGAAGTACATGTTGAGCCGGAAACTAAAGATTCCGAAAGCGGTATCAAAACGCCTGAAACTACTACTGCAGATAAATTTTCCATGGCTTCAACACCTCAAGAAGAATTCAGAACTCCTTTGACTTCTCCTTTATTACAAACTGCGGATGAAAATATCGATTATAGTAGTTTCCAACTTGAATTACCTAGTGATTTGGATATGCAAATGTATGAATCCAATGAAAGTATTGAATCAAATTTGAAAACTTCAAGTTCTTCAAGTTCTTCTAATCATTTGCCCATCATGTCAAATGAAAATGCCATTTCAATAACCTCTTCAGTGTCATCATCAGTTGATTCTCACTCGAAACATGGTCCTGAACCTAGTGAATTAGGTACTGGTGATAGTACTATTGTATTAAGTCGTCAAACTACTGATTTGGATTCCACTCCTCATCAAGAAGTTAAAAGTCCATTAGACCAACATGGATCTGTTTTGCTTACTAGTGGAGTATCTAAAGATTCTTTACCACAGGTATTATCCGGAGCGCAAGAAGAATTCAAAGGTGTTTCCAAAGAATTAGAGTTCGATGGAAAAGGTCAGATGACCAAAGGTATTGTAGATGGAAATGTTAACATAAACTTTGGTGGTGAAGATACGGACGACCAACCTTATTATATAGGTCCAGAATCTATTCCACTTAATCAACCTGTTGCATTACCAGAAAAGATTGATGAAGTTGATGAGGTCGATGATTCTTTAGTACTTCAAGAAGCTGAAGAAGCTAAAGTTGAAGAAATTAAAGAAACTAAAGAAGCTGAAGAAACTCAACAACCTAAACCAGAGGATGCAGTTCAAGAAGCAGTGGAAGATGAAGTAGTTGAAGAAGCTGAAGAATCAGCTCTCTCCGAAATTCCAGAGTTCAACGAATCTCTTGAACTTAAAGACAATGTTTCTGAACGTGTACTTTCAGATAATGAAGAACCTCTTGAAGCTTCTAAATCGATCCCTGCAACACCTTCAAAACCTGGAACTCCACAACCTGATTCTCAAGAAGCTTCAGATTATAAGTTCCTTGACAGCTATAATAATTCTTCTAACTATTCTTCTACTCAATCATCATCTTTCCCATCGCCTGCTAGTCAAGATGGATATATTAATGATATAATTAGTGATTATAATACTGAAAGTCCGTTATCTAAAACGGATAGAAGATCCATTGATTTTATTACTAATGGAAATCACGATGCTGAAACTAATTTCGAAGACTCAAATTCTATCATTAGAGGAGAAAATGTAAAGAGTTTAAAAAGAGAATCATCTGCTGCATCTATTGATTCTTTAAAGAAATCAAACGGTGTTGATATTGAAACCTCAAAAGAATCTGAAACTACAATTTCTAACATTAAATCTCCTCAAAGCGAGTCTTCAAAGGATGAATTTGAGTCAGCTAAAAGTAGAAGTCTGCAATCAGAATCCAATTTCAAAGATGCTGATACTGAGGTTAACGATGATGATGCTATGCCTTCGCCAACGTTGACTACTGAAGAACTTGTTGAGGAACCGGAACCAATTAAAATGAAGTCTAAAGTTGGTGAAAAGTTTACTCAAAAGGTCAGATCGATGCTTGATGTAGTCGATAAACCTAGGTCAATGTTGGACGTTCTTGAGCCAAAAGCTAAACCAGAAGCACCTGTTGAGAAAGTTTCTAAAGAAGTCAAACCAGAAATTAAGGAGACACCAAAGGAATCCTCAAAAGCTTCCAAGGAAGTAACCCCAACTTCTGCACCACCTGTTATAGACTCAATTGAAACTAAGCTGGCGATCGCCGTTGTTCCAGAACCTTTAGTCTCTGGCAAGACTTCATCAGAACCAAAAACTCCTACGAAATTAAGAAAGAAAGCACCTTCTGGAAGTCCTTTGGTAGAGAGAATTGTCAGACCTTCAGATTCTCAAGTAAATGCTATTACATCAGAAGAGGTTCCTCTTGTTTCTAATGAACCAGTTGTAAATGATAATTTAAACACCCATTCTAATTTATCAGATTCAAAAGTTAACCTTGATAAAGAACTTCCAACCACACCAACCAAGAGCTTGAAAAACACCAAATCTCAACAATCTTTCCAATCCGAAAATGGTAAAAAGTCGATTTGGAAGAGAGTTTTCAGTGGAGGAAATGCAAAGAAGCAAGATCCTTTTGTTGAAGATTCTAACTCAACTTCAAGTTCAACTGTTAAAAATTCAAGAAAATCTTTTACTGAATCAAGACCATCAACAGAGCTTCATTCAGTTAACTCCAACTCGAGTTCTTCAAATAAATTCAAGAAATTTGCTAATGCTAGAAGAAACTTTTCATTTTATGATCTTAAACTAAGCTCATTTAAAAAACAATCTTCATCCGATGAAGGTTTTGAACAAAACGTACCAGAACGTTCAGTCGAACCAGTAATCGAACCATTACCAGAGATTGAATTTAAAGAATTATCATTACCAAAATTAGATGATTTTGAAGAAGAAGATAATATGTTTGATGAAATGCTTACAACCTTAGACCAAAAACTTGAAACTGTTGGTAGACGGGCAACTGTTAAACATAATAAAATCGCATTAACAGAACCATTTTTGAAGGATGATGAATTAACAAGAGATCAAATTGAAGATCAACAAGTTAAAGATAAGCATTTGAGCAGCACTTCAGTAACACCACCAATTAATGAAGATGATTATATGGATGCCAATCTTTTATTCTTAAAAGATGAATTAATCTGGCCCATCGATGGAGATATTAAATCCATCAGATCGACTGATGAAACTATTAATAATAGACCAATTGCATCCGATGAAACTGAAAAGTTATTTGAACAGTCTGATGATAAGTTCATTCTTGATAATGAACAAATGACCAATTTATTTAACAATATTAATGAAAATCAAAGAAGAAAATTACCAATGCATTTAAAATATATTAAACAATTTAAAGATTATGAAACTATTGAGATTAATATTAAGAAATTTGAGACTTTAGTGGATACATCATTACCTATTAAATCCAATGTAAGATCAAATTCAATTTTAAGAAGATCTAAAACTACTAAACCCAAAACTAAAGTTCAATTCTCAAATAAAATCATTATTAACGAAACCTTTTCGCCTGATATGTACTCAAGATATAACAAATCAGTTACTCAATACAATTTAACTGAACCAATTGAAATTACTCGGATTAAGAATGAATTAAACGATTATAAATGTAATGAAATGTTGGTGCACGAAAAATCACAAAACAATACTCATTTCTTTTATTAGTATGTAGTATGTAAATATAAAGACATTATATATCTATTTAGCCTGTGCGATTGCCAAAAAATAAAATGGCTGCAAAAAAAATTCAAGAACCTCTATAAGTAGTGTAGCTATGATTTGATAATAACAATGGAATGTGATAATGATTATCAGGAGGAGATTCAATAATGAAGGTTATCTCAACAAATGGGAAGAATGTTCTTGCAGAGTCGTTTAATTCATGGAAGTATTTACCAGTGAAAAATTTGATTTTATAGATCCCTGGCACAAGATTTTCCCATTTCATTTCATTAGTAACACCAACATTTTTTAATAGCGATTTGGATTCTGGTGATGGATCTAAAACCCAATTTTTGATTCTACCGTCCTTATCAGTCTTACTCATTGCAAACAATTTGGAGGTTTCAATGTTATAACTTTGTTCATTTGATTGGTCAGTGATCAATGGACCGACATAATAAATAGAGCAAGTGACTCCTTCTGCAGGTTTACCTCTAGTGGTATCTAATATATGGCAAGTTATAGGGTCTACAGACATCGGTTGAATGCGAAGGTTGCGAAAAGTTCATTTTTGATCTTTATCTGCACCAGAAAATCGGTAAGAGCACACACTTAAATTTTAATGGGAACTGATAAAATGCCACTGATAGTTAGTTTTGTCGAATCTCCAAGACGAAGCTTCAGATGAAATTAGCCATTCAATGATAATATTAGCGATTTTATAATTAATCTCGTCTCCTAAAATGTTAGGGTGTGTTGTTTGAAAAATTCTTAAATAGTTTACAACATCTAGCACCATATCGCCATTAGATTGTTTTATAGAATTCAATTGTAATTGTAAATCATCTCGAAGAATACGTAAAGAATCCAGCTTTACATTTTGACTTTTTGTAGTTTTTAAAAGACCTATATTTCTTTGAAGATGATGTCTAATTAAATGCAATTGACGATACTTCTGAGTTAGGTATTCTTCTTTATTACTAACCGGCATCCTTTGTTTTGTTAAACTATCAAGAAGAGAGTTTATTAATTTATTATGATAAATACTGGCAAGCTTTACTGGCTGACATTGGTTATCTAAAAGAAATCGGATTATAGCTTCAATAACCTGAGAGTCAGTAACTATAGAACAAACTTCCATATAATCATCTGATATTTCAATCGGTGTCTCAGATGAGCCTGCAAGTACAACTCTCTTTGGAACTTCTCCATGCTGTTGACTTCCAAGAAGTTTGGATGACAGTTCCTCAACTGCCAGGTAATAGAGCTGAGAACTATCACTGTCGTCATCGCTGCCGATGACTATTATATCGTCCAACCGGGAGTCTAGAGAATATGGAGGTGGTAATTGTGATGCATGGTTCGTCAATTCAGACGGTTCATACTCCCATGGCTGGCCTAATGGACCTTGTAGGGCCTCCAAGCATTGAGACCAATGTGATATTTCATTATGAACGTAATTATCCACGGCAATGACTTCAACATGATGTGCCAGCACTTCATAGTTGTTGTTATACCGATGGACCAGACCATGAACTCGTATAAGCTTCCCTAGACAATGGTCTACTGTTAATCCACAACTTATAAACTGTGGGTAAGCTACTTTAACTACAATAACCAGTCGAAGACCAGAACTATCATCGATACTTAAAAGTGAAAGACTCTTTACCTTATTATCAAACTCTTTGAACACTTCACCACATATTCGGCCTTGAATTACTATGTTTTTAATAGGATGATTTTGAACTAATATACAAGATTTAGATGCGGCTCGCATACCATAGACATCATAAGTATGTTTCAGGGAATTGATATCATGAATGAACATGGGGATTTTTAGCTTGAACAATGGATCCATATGGAATACTTCAGGAACATAATAAGGAAGACCCTCTACCCTGGAAAAGATATGATCTTTACCTGGAGCCAAGTCCATTACCTAAATCGCGATAAAAAAAAATTTAGACATGGCATTATTTGAAGTCGAAAATTGGAACTTGAAATCCAAAGTTGCATTCGGAGGTGCTGAACCTTCCAAGAAGAAGAAAGAGAAAAAGGAAAAAAGACAAAAGAAACAACAAGAGAAGGAAGAAGAGTTAAAAAAATCAAATGAAAAAGTCCCATTCAAATCTCAAGATGAGATGAGCTCCAAGAAGAGAAAGCTTGAGCCAGAAAATGACGATGCTCCAGTACAACCAATAGAAGAATCCAAACCTTTAGTACCTACAAATACCAAGTTAACTCCATTACAACAAAAAATGATGGCTAAATTGTCTGGATCAAGATTCAGATGGATTAATGAACAATTATATACTATTACCTCAGAAGAAGCATTAAAATTAATTAAAGAACAACCTTCATTATTCGATGAATATCACCAAGGTTTTAGATCTCAAGTGCAATCATGGCCAGAAAATCCAGTTGATGTTTTCGTTGATCAAATCAAATATAGATCCAGAAAACCAGTTAATGCACCAGGTGGGTTGCCAGGTATATACCCTCAAAAACAAGTTGTAATTGCCGATATGGGATGTGGTGAAGCACAGCTTTCTTTGGACATTAGCAAGTTTTTGAATGAAGGTAATAAGAAAGCCAAAGGTAATAAAGGACAAAGATTTAGAAAACCAGATATCAAAGTACATAGTTTTGATTTGAAAAAAGTCAACGAAAGAATAACTGTTGCAGATATTAAGAACGTTCCATTACCAGATGAATCTTGTACTATAGTCATCTTTTGTTTGGCATTAATGGGTACTAATTTCTTGGATTTCATTCAAGAAGCTTATAGAATTTTAGCCCCAAATGGTGAATTATGGGTAGCTGAAATTAAATCCAGATTTACTGAAAATGAAAAGAAACAAAAGGAAGAGAATATTGGTCAAGAATTTATAAATTCTGTGAAATTAAATGGATTTTTCCATAAGAATACCGATAACTCCAACAAAATGTTTAGTAGATTTGAATTTTTCAAACCATCTAATAATATAATTGAAGAAAGGAAACAGAAATTGCAGAGAAGAAAGAAGTTTGTAGAACACGAGACAGAAATTGAAGAGTTGGAAAGTAAGAGAGAACAACAACCGGAAGGTAAATGGTTATTGAAGCCATGTATTTATAAGAGAAGGTAGACAATGTATAGTAATGTAGGCTTGATTACAGATTGTGTGTTCTTGTTTGTACTGTATTTACTCTATGTCTCTGTGGTATATTAGTATCGAATCTATTCAGTATATAGTTTGTCTATGTGGTCTATTATATCGAGTCTATTCACTATATAGTCTATTCTATGTGGTCTATCAAATATCGAGTCTATTAAGTATACAGTCTATTCTATATGGTCTATCAAATATCAAGTCTATTCACTTTACGGTCTAACGCCCATAAAATCTTTAAAGATGGCTATATTTCTTAGCAACATCTTCAACTATAGCCCTTAAATACTTCTTTCTTTCCCCATCACACCATGAACCTTCAATGGAATTCAAAGCAATATTTTTCCATTGTTCAACACTGAAGCCAAAGTGTTTATGAACTTCAATATAATTGTCTAAAATATATCCACCAAAGTAGGCAGGATCATCAGAATTAATTGAAAATGGGATTCCTTTATTTAAGAATTTATCAATTGGTAATTGTCCAACATGGTCAACTACTTGAAGTTTAACATTTGACATTGGGCAAATAGATAAAAGAACTTTTTCTTCTGCTAATCTTTCCATTAATTGGTCATCTTGATGGGAGTTGATACCATGATCAATTCTAGTAACTCCCAATAAATCTAAAGAGCCTGAAACATAAGTATGGTCCCCTTCTTCACCAGCATGGGCAGTGAAACCAACATTTGGAAACTTCGATCTTAATTTATCATAACATTCAATAAACTTGTCGGGCCCATTAGGGACTTCAGATGAATCCAATCCTAAACCATGAATAAGACCTTGTTCAAAATATTTTTCAGCTAAATCAATGGTTTCGGAACAATTAGCAGCAGGTAAATGTCTTAAAAGACACATAATAAGTTTATTTGAAGTACCAAACTTAGCAGAGGCATCTTCACAGGCCTTACTGAAACCACTTACAACAGGATGGATATCAATACCTCTTTCAAGATGACCTTGAGGATCAAAGAATACTTCTGAATGTAAGCAATTATCACCATGAGCTTTTTCAAAGTAAGCCATAGCCAAATCATAGAAATCTTGTTCCTTGATTAAAACACTCATACCAACATAATAATGGTCCAAAAAGTCCTGTAAATCTTTAAATTTTTGGTATCTGTCATTACATTCTTCAATAGATTTAGGAAAGAATTCAGGTAACTGAATGGAGTTTCTTTCGGCCAATTCAAACAAAAGTGATGGTTCGAGAGTACCTTCTAAATGAAGGTGGTGTTCACATTTTGGAAGTTCGTGAAGGAATTGTTGGTGTTCTTCGGTACAAGTGTAGCTCATTTTGACAGAATGAAAAATTTCGATGCCCTGATAAGGTACATGGATGCAACTCCGCGGTGTACCGACGGGCTGGTTCAACTAGAGTACTGTTTAATAGGAATTTATTTTACTATGTAGGCTGTTCAATTAAGCATCTATGTAGGACACTGGTTATAAAAATAACTTAGCCAATAAGCCACAACTACTTTATTGGCTTTGGCTTCAGTGACCACTGCCGGTTCCCAAGACTTTGATAAGCTTTGGTAGTGCAGATAAGCACCAGAATAGGACTGGTTTCTAATTTTAGAATGGACCATTTGTACCGTTGAAGAGTATTACAAGCATTTGCATCGGAATTATTATTAAGGTACCGTTAACCAGAGACTTCAAAGATCATCCATGACCTTAACGGGATCGTAAAGCCTTCAAGGCTGAGCCCGCAGTAGTCAAGCGTTTCGTATTGTTTCATCAATGTTTCATAATTAAAGTTTATATAAGTATATAACCCCGTCAGCATTTTTAGAACTTCAAGGATATTTAAATCTTTAGGCCATATTATATCTTTACATCTATCCCACTACGTATTTAACCAACATCGTTAAAGCATCTTCCCACGCCTAAAACTATTCTCAGCCTTGTGTTTACAAATTCTACAAGCGCACGACCCTCATATACTTCCTTATTAAAAAAATACTGATCTGACGCATCGTCTAAGGCTAAATTATTCACCATGAGCCATCATAATAATTACTATAACTATGGCCATGACAATGATGAATACGAAAATAACGACTACAATCAAAGCTATAATCAAAGTTATAATCAACAATCCGGTACCTATAATTATCACACGCCAAATTATCAAAGACATCCAAGTGGAGGCTCAATCCAATTCCAAGCTCCAGAACCAGTATACCATGATAACAATACCTATGAAGATCTTGCAAGTTATTACCGAGACGAGGACGACTTAAGACCGTCTAACGTGTTTAATACCAGCCAAACTCTTTTAAATCCAAATCAAAGCCATGAAGATCCATTTAAAAATGAATCTTTTGATAATATTCCCGACTCCAAGTATAACTATGAGATGAATCAATATCACGATTATAGATACGGAACTCCTGGATTTGAATCTACAAACGATTTCGGTAAGGCGTTTGTTCCTCACGTATATGACGACGACGATGAAGATGAACGAGCTTTTGATCAAAATATTCAATACGATAACTTTCAAGGTGATCATTATGAAATCAATACTTTACAGCCTGAACCAGAACCGATTCCTCTGCCATTTGGTGATGAACACCAAGAATTCGAACAACCACCTGAAGAACAGCCAAAAAGATACGGTGTTGGAGCTTCCATTGCTGGACATTTGGTGTTAGATTGTCCTGTTGCAACTGAATTGTTGAAGAGGTTTCCTGATTATGATAAGAATAAAGATAATGGTGGTTTGGCAAGAGAGTTTTCTCATATGAGATATACTGCTGTTACTTGTGGGCCTTCTAATTTTAGGAAAGACGATTATCTTTTGAGACCCGTCCATTATCCTAAACCAAGGGAGACCGAATTAATGGTGGTAGTCACCATGTATAATGAAGATGATATATTATTGGCTAGAACACTTAAAGGTGTTTTTAAGAACATTAAACATTTGGAATCGAGAACCAGGTCACCTGTCTGGGGTAAGGATTCTTGGAAAAAAGTGGTTGTGTGTATTGTTTCAGATGGTAGAAGTAAAATTAATGAAAGAGCACAAGCATTATTAGCAGCCTTAGGTGTTTATCAAGAAGGATTGGCTAAATCTGAAGTTAATGATAAAAAAGTCCAAAGTCATATTTATGAATATACTACCAGAGTTGGTATTTCAGCGGTTGATGAAAAAGTTAAATTAACCGTTGAAAAAATTGTTCCTGTTCAATTAATTTTCTGTTTGAAAGAAAAGAATGCCAAAAAGATTAATAGTCATAGATGGTGTTTCCAAGCTATTAGTGAAGTTTTAAACCCTAAATATGTTATATTATTAGATGCTGGTACTCAACCAAGTGGTAAATCATTATATCATTTATGGAAAGAGTTTGACAGAGATGGTCAAGTTGCCGGATGTTGTGGGGAAATTAAAGCTTCATTAAAGAAAAGAGAAATTGTCACTAATCCATTAACTTATGGACAAAATTTCGAATATAAAATATCTAATATTTTAGATAAACCAACCGAATCTGTTTTTGGATTTATTTCTGTTTTACCAGGTGCTTTCTCTGCTTATCGTTATGAAGCATTACTTAATGATCAAGTAACTGGTCAAGGTCCTTTGGAAAAGTATTTCAAGGGGGAATTTTTACATAGTAGTGGAGAATTAGATCCAAATGATGATGAATACGAAATGAAATCTAAGCTTTTAAAAGAAGAAGCGGGTATTTTCACCAGTAATATGTACTTAGCTGAAGATAGAATTTTGTGTTACGAGTTGGTGGCTAAAAAGAATTGTTCTTGGTTATTAAGATATTGTAAAAGTGCTAGTGCAGAAACTGATGTTCCAGATAAATTAGCTGAATTTATTTTACAAAGAAGAAGATGGCTTAATGGTTCATTTTTCGCAGCCATTTATTCATTGGTTCATTTCCCAAAAGTTTGGGGTTCTTCACATTCATTTGGTAGAAAAGTATTCTTACATATTGAATTCTTTTACCAATTTCTTAATTTAGTTGTGTCATGGTTTTCAATTGGTAATTATTTCTTAGTTTTCAGAATTTTAACTACTGGTTTAGCAGATTCAGAGTTAGGGTTTGCTCCAGGTAATGTTTTATCGGTAATTTTCCTATGGTTGTATCTTGCGTCTATTGTTACTACGTTCGTTTTGAGTTTTGGTAATAAACCAAAAGGTACGGAGAAGTTTTATATTGTTATTGTTATTTTCTTTGCTATTTTAATGGCTTATATGATTTTTGCAGCCATCTTTATGGCAGTTCATTCAGTTCAAGCAATTTATAATAGTCAAACACAAATCACAGTTTCATTATTCTTTAAAAATTCCGAATTTAGAGACTTGGTGGTTGCAACATCTTCCACTTATGCATTATATTTCTTAGCGTCATTTATTTATTTTGAACCTTGGCACATGTTTACCTCCTTTGTTCAATATATTTTATTATCACCAAGTTATATTAATGTGTTGAATATTTATGCATTTTGTAATATTGATGATATTTCATGGGGGACAAAAGGTGATGTTGGTGCAACATTTTTAGGTTCAGCTAAAATCAGACCCGATGGTAAATTCAATGTTGATATTCCAACTACAGAAGAAGAAATTAATCAATCATATTTAAATCAATTAGAAATAATCAAGAAACCTCAAGCTGAGGTTAAAAAGGAAGCAAGTACTTCTAATGATGATTATTATGCATTTATTAGATCCATGACCGTTTTAATTTGGATGGTCTCTAATTTTATAATTGTAGCATTGGTTTTAGAAACAGGAGGATTAGATCAATTCACCAGTGGTGCTAGCCAACAAAACAGAGAAAAAGTATTCTTGACGGTAATCTTATGGATGGTTGCTTTTATGGCTCTATTCAGATTCATTGGATGTGTATTGTATTTGATTCAAAGATTTATGAACAGTTTCAGAAGGTCTACCTCCCAAAGAATGTATAAGAAAGGTTTAGCTTAGTGTTCTATATAGAATCTACGAATATATGAATCCATTATTGATAGCACAATTTGGCTGCAAAAAAAAAACTGCACGAAATGGCCGAAAAAATCGCATCTGCATTTGCGCGTTGTTTATTTATTTCCAATGAGTAGAAGACGTAAAAACGAAGAACTCCTAGCAACACTAGGAGAGCCATTGCCCTTACCTTACAAACAACCTCAACATGAATCGAAGGAATCTTCAGATATACATCATATAACTACCGATTTACTCTATCGACAACTGAATCCAGACCAATTTCCTCCAGTTAATCGACTAAGACCAAACCCCATACGAAGAGAATTCCTCAGAAGAAACGAACTTGTAGACTCAATAGAAGAACGACTCGAATGGGTTCGTCAGACGCTTAAAGAAAACACATTTACCCCCGAAGAAGTCGAGCAAATCAACCTAGAAATAAAGACCATAGAGACCTTAGTAACCCCATCATCATCTATAATGGAAGAACTAGAGAGATTACAAATAGAGAACAATTCACAACTACCGTCATCATCAGAAACGATCAAACCTTCATCGGACTCGGTTCCAAATCCCGTAAATGTAAATTTAAATCTAAATCAGTATACCACTAAAATTGGTATTTGTATACTATGTACAATTATATTCCTCTTATCGTCATATTATGTTTCTGGACTAAATTATGAATATTGTTATTATTATTGTTAATAAACGTTTAATCATCGTAATCATTAGCAGGTGGTGCAGCTGCTTCACTATTCATATATAAATCGATTGCAACTGAAAAGGCTGCAAATCCAGCACACCCCACAAGTGCTGCTTGTGGACCTGCTTTGATGGATAAGGCGGCTCCGGTAATACATCCAGCACTAACACCGTTATATATATCATGTTTAGCTCTTAAACTTTCAATAGTACATTCAACACCTGAATAAACCATACCAATATACCCGAAATTTTTGGCTGAAGACCATGCTCTTCTTCCCATGTCTGTAAATTGCAATTTCATTTGTTGTTTGAATGGTAAATCACTGATATGATTAACGGCATTGGTACCGACTGGCACATCATAGGCCATTGATGCCATGAATAAACCAAAGAACCCACCTAAACCGAACCCTGAAACACCGGCCATAGCGGTTTTCCCCGGGCAAGATTGCATAAACGCAATCATGGACTTGGCCCCTTGTTCTGCAACCTCTTCCTGGGTCATTTCACTTGTAGGTTTACTACTACCATTCGGTTCATAAACTCCAAACATGATTGAAAATTTTCTAGCGCATCCCAACACCCAAATCGGTGAGATTACCAGACGATGATGGTCGTGCACATGCACAATCCCGAAGACGAATTTTCATCGCCGCCGTACACCAAGCCGGAGCTCTTATCAATGATCAAACCAGTCATCACACGACCGACTCCACATTAGAGGAGAAACCTTTACCAAAGTAGAAATCATGAAAATCAAATAAATTTAGGGGGAAGTAATGAGATGAAAAAGAAACTGGATGAAATTCTTGATTTTAAAACTGGGGTATGGAAATTATGTTGAATTAGATGGGACCCATTTAATGAACTATTTTATGGCTGCAAAAAATATCGCATAACGTGATACTGTGGGATGTGGGACCACCAGTGGGCCGAAGATTACACCATAATCCAAAAAATGAGTCCGTATAGTGTCAGGCGACAATAATTAATACCACAGGATAGGCTCATGAGCCCCAGTAGCGGTACGACCGAAGCATTGTCCCACTATGGTGGGGCCATCCCAACTAATGAGAACCCCATTTTTCAGTTGCGGTCCATGATAGTGAGGATTAAAGAAATGAATTATTTGATATACAAGTTATTTCTATACTACTATATAATTATTATACATAATTTACCCGATTTAAATAGTTAAATTGGTCTTAAAACCATCTAAATGCATCAACAACCCGATAAACGGTTAGTATGTGGAGTGATTTCTTTTCGCAGTCATTGGATAAAGTGGAGTTATCCAATTAGAAAACTATTTAAACCCCTTTAAATGTCTCTTTATATCATTAATTAATTAACTTAATTTTATATTATAACTAGTTAAATAAATTGAATCTAGTATAATATAATATTAACTTAAAATTTAAATAGCCTTGCAAAAGTATCACCCAGCGCCTAAAAAGAAACATAAACTAATCTAACAATGACTAAGAAAGGTAGAAGACAATCTGTTGTCGTTGATTTAGATAATTGTGAAAGATTAGAACATTTAAAACCAATTCCAAAAAGTAGATCTAGTTCTATTACTTCAATTGAATCAAATGGTTCTATTGAAAGTATTTTAAAACCACCACCAATGAAAGAATTTGATGATTTAAAAGCTTTTGAAGCCTATATTAGAGATGAAACTTGGGATAATGAATTTGATTATCTCCATGCTCATTTAAGGTATTATCCTCCGTTTATTATGAAAGAATGTCATGATAACTTGGATAAAATTAAGCCAACTATGAATAAAAATAGTCGTAAATTTAAAAGAAATTTACAACATCATGTCCAAAGACATTTAATTAAAGAAATGGAAGTTTGTTGTGGATATGATATGCAATTTAAAAAGAAAGGTGTAGATGAAACTCCTAAAAAAATTACTTGGAAATTTGAAGATGATACCGATCATGGATTCTCACCTGAAGAAGAAGATATGTTTAATAGACATTGGAAATTAGAATTGGAAGTTACTTGCAATAATGAAAATCCACTAGTTGAAGTGGATTATAAAGCTGTGCCTGTGAATGCTGGAGTTTTTACTTAAAGTAATTCCCAGATAGAGGGCACCGTACTTCCTTTATTGTTTGATTGTTTTTTTATTTACGAAGTTAATGCTGCCCACGAAGTTTATCATGATAATCATGAATAGTTAGTTATGTAATAAAATAAATGTAAATTTATTACTTATTAAGATCTTGCTAATGCATCATATGCTGGGGATGTATTTTCGTATTCATTAAGGTATTCGTTAAAATGAGCATCCAAAAATGCTAAAATATCTCTAGAACTATCTAAAAGGGCCAGTATACTAGGAGCATCCATGGTTGTTTCTGCAATAAGACCTGGTAAAGTTACAAATAATCTTAAAAGATGTTCAATACCATAATACTCTGCAAATGATGGACGTGATGCTTGCTTAAGTAAATTACTATATTGTAATCTTTCATATTTATATAAAAGAAATAACTTAAGAGATTCATTGAAAAATGTTTCAAGACCAAAAAGGATCTCTTTAATCATACTAATTTCTTCTCTGGTTTTTGTCTTTTCACATTCATTGAAATAATCTTGAAGAATCTTGTTAATTGGAGATGGTGATGGTAATACAACTAATTTTCTATCTTTAGTTACAAACTCCCAATCATCAACCAAAAGGTATCTTAATTTATCAGGCATTGGAAGTACAAGTTCAGATTTCTTCTTCTTAGGTGGTTCAATAGCAGCTTCTCTTTTTCTCTTCGCTGAACCATGACCTTTAGTACTTTGTCTCTTGGATAAAGTAACTTTTGGACTTGGATCTCTTGAAGGAGTACTAGTTTTAGAGACCGATGTGGTATTAGCAGAGGCATTGGCATTGGAAGTAGACCTTGGATTGGTGGTGGCTTTAGAGGAAGCTGTTGGTTTACCTGTCGCTGTTGCAGCAGCTGCTGCTGCACGGGTGGTTGATGTAGGCTTGTTGATGCTGGAAGTCTTACCATTCGACTTAATTGATGGTGGAGGCTCTGTCACTTCCCTCACGGAAGAATCATCTTGAGGAGAACTCGATGGTATTGGTGTGCTTGATTTACTCGTACTAACTCTAGTAACAGACGTAGCTTTGGAAGCAGCAACCTTCTTCTTAATGCGTTCATTGAACTCGTCTCGTATCCTCTTCCTCAACTTGATATTCTCCTCATTAAATGCCATAACTCGATCATCACCAACCCATTCGTCCCATTTCAGTTTCCAGCCTTTATAATGTAACTTATAACACGTCACATCTTTCATACTTTCAGGAAATTCCAGATTTAAAGGAATATGCGTCGATTCCATATCTATATAAAAGTTCTTCTTGGCCTTGTGTGTTTGCAACACCCTGGCTTCATATATCAATGGTCCATGATACGCCAACACTTTAGTTCCTGGTTTAAACATTTATAAAATAACAATTTTTAATCGCGCGCTCGTCTAGTGAGATTTTTTTCCTTTTAAGAAATTTCGGTAACTAGAAAACGACCAAGTTAGTCAGAGAATCTTTCAAGTTTAACCTGTTGAATATATTGGTTATAAGTCATACGTATTAATCCAAGAAGTTAGAAGTTAACAAAAAACATCACATTAAATATACCCCTATATACATCAATCGTTATACGTACATAACAATCCTAAACGCAAGGGAGGTTGAAAACACTAGAATCTAATTAAAATATTAACTAATCATGGCACAATCATCTAATTTGGTTGGAGTTCATTATAAAGTTGGCAAAAAAATAGGAGAAGGGTCATTTGGTATCATCTTTGAAGGAATAAACTTGTTAACTAACCAGCAAGTTGCAATCAAATTTGAACCTCGAAAATGTGAGGCCCCTCAGTTAAGAGATGAGTACAGAAGCTATAGAATATTGAATGGAGTTGAAGGAATACCCAAAGCATTCTTCTTTGGACAAGAAGGAGTTCATAATATATTGATTATAGATTTATTGGGCCCATCATTAGAAGATTTATTTGATTGGTGTGGACGTAAATTTTCGATAAAAACTGTAATTCAAGTAGCTAAACAAATGATACAACGAGTTCAAGAGATTCATGAACATAACTTGATCTATAGAGATATCAAACCAGATAATTTTTTAATTGGGAAACCAGGGACTCCGCAAGCAAATCAAGTTTATGTAGTTGATTTTGGAATGGCTAAACAATTTAGAGACCCCAAGACTAAGACACATATACCATATAGAGAAAAGAAAGCATTGAGTGGGACTGCTCGTTATATGTCAATTAATACTCATTTAGGTAGAGAACAGCTGAGAAGAGATGATTTAGAAAGTTTAGGTCATGTCTTTATGTACTTTTTAAGAGGTTCATTACCATGGCAAGGTTTAAAAGCACCAAATAATAAACAAAAATATGAAAAAATTGGTTATAAAAAACAAGTGACTTCAATAAATGAATTATGTTTTGGATTCCCAATTCAATTTGCTCAATACTTAAATTATGTTAGAAACTTAAAATTTGATGAAACCCCCGATTATAATTATTTAATTAATTTGATGGATAAAGCAATGGTATCGATAAATGAACAAGAGGATGGACATTATGATTGGATGGATCTTAATGGTGGTAAAGGTTGGGATGCTGCTTTAAATAAAAAGGCAAATTTGCATGGTTATGGTAATCCACATCCTCCTAAACAAAATACCCAATATAATTCAAATCAAAGATTGAAAAATAATAAAAAAATAAGTTATAATTCTATAAATCAAGATAGAAGTTATAGTAATAATCAATCTCAATATCATAGTGGTATGGTACCAGTTAGAGATGATGGAGAATTACATCTGGAAATTACATCTTTTAGTCAAAATAGAGGTTGGATTTCTCGTATTTTCTGCTGTTTTTAATTCAATTCATTGCATAATGTATAATTAGTTAAATGTAAACGTTGGTAATTAAACCTAATCTCTATCTAAATTTTTTTTCATCTTCGCGAATAATGAATGGTACCAATGATAATAATCTTAGTAATGACAGAAGATCCAAATCTGCTTGTGTAAGATGTAAGTCAAGAAAGACGAAATGTTCAGGTACAATACCTTGTGTTACATGTAAAAAAGCCGATGTTGAGTGTATATTCCCAAAGAAAAGAAAGAAAATCCAAATTTACGATGATGAAATTGATAGACTTACGAAAAGAATCTTTGAATTAGAGCAAGAATTGAAATATGTTAAAGAAACTCCTGATCTTGATACTGATGATAATTTGAATTTATCGGTGATCTTATCGTCACCATCATGTGAGGTTATATGTTGGGCTTTAAAGCAGTTTATGGTTTCTGATAAAATTGAAGATTTAACTATATCACCAGAGTTCAATTCATTTATTGAAGAAGATGTTTATGATAATGTTTTTGAAGAAGTATTACGAATTCCTTATAATGCTACTTTAGTGACATGTGAACCAAAATCCAGTGACCTACAAGACTATTTAATGGGGACTACTTTGGGTCAAGTTGAAGACGCTTTAAATAAAGTGACTCAATTTATAAATATGGGATTTTTAAGTATTGATCCAGAGAGGTTTCGAATGAAACTTCGTCAGTATTATGGCTTGGGAGGATTAACTATTAAGAAAAGTGCAGATTACTTTGTTTTGCAAATCTTAATGATACTATGTTTTGGTGAAGTATATGGTGAAGATACAGTATTAAACAACGAATCCAATACTATGTGGAAAGATAATGATACAGTGCCGGGCATTAAACACTACAAGATGGTTATTAAGTATTTGCCCACTATCTTTAATATTGTTAATTTTCTGAAAAGTCCAAGAGATACTGTGGATTTAATTCAACTAAGTGGGTTAATTGCAATGTATACCAGGATGCTTGATAAAAAGTCGGCTTCGGCTTATTTCTTATTAAATTGCTTACAATTATGTGTTTCTTTAAACCTTCATAAAGAATCAGTGTTAAGAAATAATCAACATGAAGCCAATTGTCTTATACATAAACGAGTTTTTTGGTCAATTTATTGTTTAAATAGATTTTTCATTTCAAGATTGGGCCATCCATTATTATTATCGTCTTCTGAAATAAACTTATCGTATGATTTCGATATTGCCAATTTGAATCCAAATAAAGTTGATGATTTTTCCCGTTATGCAAGTATGAAATATTATATCGAATTAGCTAAAATTTCTGAAAAGATTAATATTCAAATTTATAATTCAACTTCAAGGTATAATTCAAGAATCTTCTTGGGGAATACATTTGGAATTTTGAAACAATTAAAAGAATGGTTAAATGATTTACCAGATTATTTACAATTAAACTTAGATAAAAATGATAGATTAATTTCAAGTTTTCATTTTAATTATTTACATCATGTTTATTTAACTTGTATACCCATTTTCTTACATTTAGCTAAAGTAAAAATACTTAATTTTAAAATTGGTAAGTCTTTTAATTTAGTCAATGTTCCAGAAACTTTGAATAATTTAGTTAGTTATTGTATTGAATGTTCAGTTTTAACAGCAAATATTTTCGTTCAATTATATAATAGCGGGAGTATTAGGATATTTGGCTTTGCGGAAGTTGATTATCTCTTTTCATCAAGTTTAATCTTTATAATTTGCTTAATTTTAGATATTAAAAATGATGAAAAGGAAAAATCTTATAGTCAATATCTTGAAATTTGTCTTGAATTCATGTCAAAGATGGAACAAAAGGGTAATAAAATTGCTGGAGAGAAGTTGAAACAATTAAGAGATTTGATGGATAGTTTGAACCCAATGATTGGATATACCAATGATTTTGAAGGTATACCAGATTTTCAAGATCTTAATTTTATTACCACGAATTATTTATTTGATATTAATGAAGAGGACTATCCATTTATAGAGAACTTGCTTCAAGGTTTAGGGGGAGGAGTGGATGGGATATAGATGTAGCTTGTATTTAGTGTGTAGAGATAGTGTGTACAGCCAGACATTAGTGTGTACATCCAGACATTAGTGTGTACATCCAGACATTAGTGTGTACATCCAGACATTAGTGTGTACAGCCAGGAATTAGTGTGTACAGCCAGGAATTAGTGTGTATAGCCAGGTATTAGTGTGGTGTATACCCAAGTAATAAATGTGGTGCCAAATTGAGTTCGGAGTTAGGTACCCCAGAGTAACCATAGTGTAGAAATAGCTTGATAATATAAATTTAATTCTTAACATATGTTCATTCCTATATACTGGTCTCATCTATAGACTCTTATATAACTATTACTAATGCTATGCAATCAATACATAACACTAACCTATTCACTCACACTACTAGATCTAGACTTGTCCCCCTCAGACGTCATCGAACTAACACTACCCATTCTAGGCTTGGACCCTTGGTCTTCTTGCATCTCACCCATGGTGTTATCAATTTTCTTAGCTGTAGCCATCCAATAATGATTATTGGTTGGGTTTTGGTGATAACTATAATATCTACCAGTGTTAACCTGAGATGACATATTATAATGTTGGCTTGTCTTACCAGTAATTTTATTAAAGAAATTATCAAATAAGTCAGGCATATTTAAATAATTACAAATATTTTACAAAAGAGAAAAAGGAGTACTTTTATACTATTCATTTATATTACATAATCTTAAATAACCCCATTTTTATTATCCTTATTAATTTTTATTAATAAAGCAAATATAAGTGGAGAATCGGAGTTCACAATAAAGGACATGCGGCTCAAAAAATTGACCCGCCAAATATTCAGTGCCCCGCCAAACGGCCCCACTCTAGGTCAGCCTAGTTGGAACAATCATGACAGGTTAACTTAATAGATTGATATAAGCTCAGGCTTAGCGAATTAACCATAAAATTATAAATAATAAAGCTAAAGGAGCAATAATAGAAATAGAAACCAATACTATAACATATGCATTTATTAAATTATTCTTGACCAAAACCAACTGTTTCTTCAACAGCTAAAGTTAATTTTTGTTTTAAACTTTCGTAATCATTATAAGGTGGTAAATCAACTCTATTAAAACAAGTATGAGATTTTGGTAATTGATTTGCTTCACCAGCTTTTTCAATTGTAAATCTTCTTGGACCATCTGAACCTTGTAAATCTTTAAAACCATTAACTGGGATTCTTGAAGTACCAGTTGTAAATTGTAATAATCTTGCCTTTTGTTCAGAATCCCATTCTTTAATACATTTCCAAAACCATTGAATTACTTGATCATTTTCTTGATAACCTCTATAATCAGTATGTTTTTTCCAATCTTCAACATCAATTTCTGCTAATCCACCAATTAATAATTCTAATTCTCTTTCATCGAAAACATTAACTAATTCTTGAGGAATTAATTCATTAAATCCATTCATAAATGCTTTAAATTGTTCTTCAACTCTTTTACTAATCCTCCATTCAGTTATTAATTCAACATATTCATGTTTATTTTCTTCATTAACTTCAATATTTCTACCATCATCTTTTAAATCAATTTCAACAATTTCACCAAATCTTTCATCTTCTGCACTAAATGTTAATTCTAAAATATCAGTTATATCATTATCTAAAATCCATTTTAATGATCTATAAAATTCGGCATCAACACCTTCCATATCTTGTAAAACAACTTTTTTATTTAACATCATTTTATATAATGCACCAACAAAGAATGCATCTAAAAATCTTCTATGGAAAACACCTAATCCAACAACTCTACCAATAAATTTAAAATAATTTAAATGTTCTGGATTAATACCTGAATTTGGATTAATTTGTAAAGTATAATTATCATGAGATGAATATTCAAATAAACAATAAAATGGATTAAACATATCATGAGATAATAAAAAGAAAAATTCTCTTGAAACACCACCATAATCTAAACCTTCTTCACCATCAAATTTAATCATTAATCTTTTCTTTAAATCTTCTGGAGTTTGTCTCATTATTTCTTGATAACTATCTTCAAAAATATGATCTCTTCTAACTTTAATATGACATTGACCTGGTAAAATTCTTAAAGCTGGTTGACTTCTAAAGTAAATAACTTTTCTTCTAAAATCTCTCTTATATTGTGGAACATTTTGATCTAATGATGATGGTAATCTTGGATCATCCCAAGTAGTAGTTTTAGTATTATGATCAACAAAATAAACTCTAGCAGTATTAGTTAATCTCATTTCCCATCCACTTGGTAATGGTCCTAATTGACTAACAGGTTGTTGTTGAATGGTTGTATTTGGACCAAAAGTTCTAATATATTGTTGTCTTCTTGGATCAACCCAAGTTGTGGTTCTAGTATTATGGTCAACAAAATATGGTCTACCTTCATTAGTAAATCTTTGTTCCCAACCACTTGGTAATTCACCTAATCCACTAGTAGTTGCACCTGATGCTGCCATTGAAACTGCTGCAGCTGGGGTAACCGGAGTATTTGCACCAGTAGAATTAACTGTTACATTACCACTAGTAGTAGTATTAATTATTGGAGATTGTGGATTTTCTCCTGGTAAAGTACGATGACTATGTTGTCTTCTTTCAGCTTCAGTTGTATCTTGTCTTGCTTGACCTCTTTCAGATTCAGTTTGATCTGAATTTGGTCTTTGCCAAGTTGTGGTTCTAGAATTATGGTCAACATAATATGTTCTACCAAAGTTATCAGTTCTTCTTTCCCAACCTGGTGGTAATCTACCATATTGATCTTCAAAAGATGAATATTGTCTATTATTGGCTGTAGAACCGGTGGTTGCAGCTGCAGTTGAATTAGTACCACCACTGGCGGAGGTGGTGGTTGTTCCTCCTAATGTGGAGGCTGCAGTGGCTGCAGTAGTTGATGAAGTGGTCCCACCAGTAGAAGCAGTCGCATTATTTCTTGAGGTTGCTCCAGAAGGATTATGGCTAATAACTACAATTATTTTACCACTTACAGCTAAATTTTCATTCAGTTTCTTTAAATCTCTAGTGATGGTTTCTTCTGAATTAGGTAAACTTAAATCAATAACATCACCGATTCTAATATTAACAACCCCTAAAAACCCTTGATCTTTTTTCTTAAATTTCTTTTGATCAAATACTTGAATCACTAAGATTGAATCTTCAAAAGCATTAAAATCAAACGATTCATTCCAGTATGGGTTAAGGGTTTTCTTTGCAGTTTTTGTGGTTTTGGTTTGAGAACCATCCACAGTTATGACAGCAAATGGGTCCGGTTGACGAAACACATCTCTCTTATAAAGGGATTCAGCAGCAACGACTTTAACGTTTATTGGTGAATTTCTCGATGTCATCTAAGGCTACTTTATCCTACAATAACCAGAGAAGTTTATAAAAATAAAAAGTTGAAATTTTAACTAATGAATATATCTAACCAAAAATAAAGACGAAATCTATCAAGCGTGAAAAATTAACTCGGGTGGGTAAAAGTTGCTGACTAATTAATAGTAATAAAGGAAAATGAAAAACTCTATTAGATAACGAATACTAATGAGACTGAAATGTATTGATATGATAACTGGATACTGATATACACTTATTGATTCCCCTATTCCTTGATGGTGTAATCCCAAATGACAATGTATTACTTAGCCTTGTGCGGAAAAAATTCTCGAGTCCCCTTTGTTGGTATGCGCACACCCCCATGGAAAGAATTGCAAAAATAGACTTTTTAGAGGTCCCACCATGCATAGAGGGTTCATTATTTATTTATTAAATGCTATATGCTATTCATTATTTAGAAAGGGTTATGAGAGGGGTTAGGCGGCTATGGATTTGAAATTAAATCCATCTAAAGGATTATTGGTGTTATCATCAGGTATAGTTATTATAGTATCCATTGTCTCATTAGATTTAAGAGAATTTGGACTACTGATATCGATTGAAGTTGGTGAAAAATCACTGAAATCAAGATCTAACTTACCTGACTCGATTGGAGACTCTAATAAAGTTTCATTAGATGAGTTAAGGTAAGGGTTTTCAATGATTTCAATTGATTTTTGACTAGTATAAGTTGGTTTTCTTGAAATTTGTATAGATTGAGTTCTTGTAGGTTTTCTTGAGAGGGTACCTTTTCTTGTTGGTTTTCTGGTAATTTGTAATGGTTTGGAGATTTCTAAAGGTTTAGTTATGTCTTCAATATCTTCACTTTCAGAATCAACTAATGTATTATTAGAATTCTGTTGTTCAGAAGCTTGTAATAATCTCAAATCATCTTCATTGTAATATAATTTATTACTGGATACATTAATATCAATAGCATCGTAAATTCTTGAATGTAAACCAAAAAATGAGCTACCGTCAATAGACAAAACTTTTAAATCATCTGAAGTTTCAATTGTTTGTAATGAAACTATATTTGTATTTGAAGCTGGTAAAATTGTACCACATTGTCTCTGACTACAGGTGGTATCAAAGGTGTTTAATGTTGGATTGAAGTTGATACTTTGAATACCTTCTTTTAAGCCACAGTTCATTAAATCTGAATGAGAATTTAAATCAGTTGTTAAATCCCAATGAATTATATTACCATCTTTACCACCACTAAAAATATCTCCATCTACCCATTCTAATGAATTTATTGCTCTGTTTTGATGTCCTCTAAGATTACCAAAGTTTTCTTGTTTCCTTATATCCCATAATCTTATTACACCATCCATATGACTGGCTGCAAAAATATTTTCATTATTTGGACACCATTTAATTATATTAGCACCTAATTTATTTTTATTACATTCTTTAATTAACGATTGTGGTACAGAAAATTTGGCATCTCTTAAATCAAATATCGAAACTCCAAATTTCCCACAAATTCCAACCATATTTGAATCATGGCTATTTGAATCGAAATTTATTAATCCATTTATACTTGTGATATTGGTTGGTTTGGGTTTAGAAGAGCTGGTGTTATCCTTAAGATCCCAATTGAAAAGATTATCATCATAAATACTTAAAAGTTGGTTAGGTGAAGTAAATTTCATATGTTCAATTATTGTTGAATTATGTTTAAATATTGAAGGATCTTTATTAATTGATCTTAAATGCTTTCTATGATTGAATCTTTTCAAAATTTCTGCACTTTCAGTAGAATCTTGTGGTACAGAAATTAAATGGCCATAACCTTTATTATTACCAGTCATTAATAAATTTGAACTATTTGGAACCCAGTTCATGGAATGGATATTAGGTAAACTAATGGTATTTTGATGAGTAAGATAATTTTCACTAAGATTTAAACCATAAATGAATAAATTTGAACTTGAATTTCCAGATGAAATGGCTAAAGTACCATTATCTTCATAGACTTTGGTAGACATGGATGTTAAATTGAAACTATTATCAGGAATTTTCCAATAATTGGATTTGATATTTAATCTATTCAATGAGCAAGCTTTATTAAGAATACTTGTATCATTTAAATTCGAATTATAAACCCAAGATGAATTCTTTAACTGAACATCTGAATAGCTTGAATCTGGGGAAGAATATGGGCTTCTTCTAATAGCATTTTGTCTAAATAAAAGTGTTGGTTGATAAAAATCTGACATTATAAACCTACTTGATTTTTTTGGAAAATTCCTATTCCTTTAATTTTATTGTTTTTATATCATATTCTAAATTCGGCTGGTATACTTCCTAACTGAGGTCATAAATGGCTGGTTTTCTATTTTAGCTTCCTCTGCGGCTGGCTATCCCACGACTTTTTTTGACCCTAAAAATATTATTTTTCGCAGTCATTTACTAAAGTAGTAATAGCCAGCAAGTGTTATTTCCTCAACATGAAAATAACTTGGTTGATAGGTTTAATATGTTTAGTGGTATTTGGTGATGCTATATATTTAAATAATTATAAAGGGTTAATAGTTATATTTGAAACGCTGAATGGAGTTACTGATGAACTTTTAAATTTAAAAGAAACTTATAAAGAGTTTGTAGTAAATGAGTTAGAGAACCAAATAGGTCAAGATTATGAAACGGTTTTTGTGGGGTTTAGTATTAAGTTTACTAATTTGAACTCAATCTATTATAAGGTTGCCAAATTTTTAGGAGCTAAGACAATCGATGAGAGCGAGCTCTATAATGGACTCTACGCTATGCTCAGCGATTACCAGAAAGATAAGCTAGAGGAGTTGGGAGTGAAGTTAGAGATGACGCCAGATGGAGAGATATCGGTGTACGATGGGAGCGGGTTGTAAGTGGGTGTCACAAGTTGCCGTGGGTGTCAGAACCATGGGTGTTGTTTGTTATCTGGTTATACCCCAGATGCACCCTGTTGCAACATTGACAGCCCAGTCCGGCCACGCAAGCGCGCTGGCCCGTTGACACCGCGCTGGCTTTCACCGCACCGCCCCACCGCGCTGGGCGCAACCCCAAAGCATTCAACATAATTTATTCATCCTAAATATCACTAAAATCAAGATCGCTCAAGTCAATTGGAACCTTCTCACCAAATGTGTTCTCACCAGCATATAAAACATACAAAAAGCCATCTTCATCCTTATGTTCTTCATAAATAGTGCTCATCAATGCAGCAGTTGGTGGTAAGATATCATTAATGAAAATAAAAATCGCCTTTTCACTTGGTAATTTAATTCTCTTTCTAATCACATAAACAAATTGACCAACTGATAAGTCGCCTGGAACTAAATATTTTCTCTTATCAATCTCTTGAATATCGGAATTTTCTGCTTTTTCACAAATGACTGGGAGTCTATCAGAGAATCTTTCGAGGATTCTTGAAGCTTCTGCCTTTCTCTTTTCTATTCGTTAGTAAAGTTCCACTAAGATGGTTTCATCATACATACCAAAATCGTATTCGTCTTTAAATTGTGATCTCACTGTAGGGTTAGTATTGGCTAACAGGTGGCCTACCATCAACAGATAAATGCTACCAAGCACCAAAACACGTTTGGTTGATTAGGATTATCAACACAAACGTGGAGGACGCCTCATGACACATCATCAAACTCCTATCAGATCCTCAATTTCCTTATCTGTCAGGGGATGTGGGGGCAATTTGGTGGCATTACTGGTGGTAGAGACCATTTAAATGATCAATCACGTGCGCTATGTGATTGACCATCATTTGAATATACATACTATCTAAAATTGGGGTTTACTATCAGTTTATTTTAGTCTACTCCTAAAACAAATTAATAATAAGGGTTTAAATTTTGTTATCATGAGAAATCGTGATAAACATCCCCGTCGTGTGCCTACCATCCACGGATGACGCACCAAGCATCGATTGGGAGGAGATCGGTTGTGGTGGCAGGTGTACCTGGTAGTGCGTGTACCACGTCTATGTATTGTAACCACTTATATTTTGCAGCCACCGCAAAACTTACTTACCTTGGTGCTATGAATTGTATACCATCGACTTTAGATGTGTCTCCCAGAGAGTACTTCGTGGATCTTTACGATTGGGAATGTCAGGACCAATCTTTGGAAATCAGTGAACCCGAATCCGATTTAATGATAACCACTTCATTCACCATCACCAATGGTAGTGTTGAGCTACATAATGTTCCTCAAAGTTCACCGAAATCGTCGTTACCTTTGAACTTTTTGGGTTCTGAACAGAAATGTTTCTTCAATGAGAACAGTTGTGATGGTAATTATTCCCATGCAGTGAATCTCGCAAATTTCACTACTCTTGCTTGTACTTCTTCTAAAGGCCAGAAGAGAAAGTTATCTAACACCACTATTCAAGAACCTAGTTCCAAGCAGGGATTTTCGTTAAAAAGAAGGTTAAAGAAACTGAAGCAACAAGTTTGATATAGTATTCATAAATATATAACCGTAACTATTTGTAGTCTCGAGTCTATAACCTCTACAATGTCGTACGACATCTCGCGATAGAAGTGAAAATTTCAATCGGTAACAACGTATATGGCTATATATCGACGTCTATTTCTTCGGGGATTCCATTTTGATCCTAAATACAAGTTCAAATGTGGTCTAGAAATTCATACACAATTGAAAACCAAGTATAAATTGTTTTCCCTTTCCCCAACAAGTTTTAATGCCGAGCCAAATTCTAAAATCAGCTTTTTCGATATAGCTATACCTGGTACTCAACCGAAATTGAATCCTGAAGCTTTACTTTTAGCACTAAAATTGTCTGCTGCTTTAGATTGTGACATTCATCCAACTTCTAAATTCGATAGGAAACACTATTTTTATCCTGACCAACCTCTGGGGTACCAAATAACTCAATATTATCATCCATTAGCCAATAATGGGTCCATTAAATTAACAAAAGAAATCGACGAGGTTGATAATGATAAGGTAATTCATATCCACCAAATCCAATTAGAGCAGGATACTGGTAAAACTGTCTATGAACCTCATGATAAAGTAATTAAAGTTGATTTAAATAGGGCCAATGTCCCATTAATTGAATTAATCACCGACCCAGATTTTACAGATCTTACTCAAATTAAGAGTTTTCTTAAGAAATATCAAGTTTTAGTAAAGCATTTAGATGTTTGTACTGGAGATTTAGAAACTGGTGCAATGAGAGTGGATGTAAATATCAGTATAAATGGAGGTAATAGAGTTGAAGTTAAAAACTTAGGTAGTACTGGTGAAATCCAAGATGCAGTAATCTTTGAGTACCAAAGACAAATTGAAGAGATAAAAGCAGACAGACCAATAGTTCAAGAAACTAGAGGCTGGAATGGTAAAGAAACTGTAAGACTTAGAAGTAAAGAAGATGCCATTGACTATAGATATTTTCCTGACCCCGAATTACCTGCTGTTAGATTACAATCTGATATTAAACAGCAAATTATCAAAATTTTACCTGAAACTCCTGACCAAATAATATCCAGTCTTGTATCTAGTCCGTATAATTTAGAGCTTAAACATGCCAAATTTTTGGTTAATAATATTCATATGCTTAAATACTATAGAGAACTTTATGACTTAGTTGTAGTTAAAGGTAAACAAGAAGTTAAAGTGGTTAACAATTGGTTGATTCACGAATTACTTGGATCTTTTAACAAATTAAAGGTACCTGTAAATCTTGAAAAAATTGACCCAGCTAAATTATCCAAATTAATTATGTATGTAACGTCAAAAGATCTTACCTTACCAGCTGCTAGAACTGTTTTGCAAGAGCTTATTAAAACCAATAAAGCTATTGACGATATTATTGAAGAATTCGATTTGAGGAAACCAGAGGTAAGTACTGAAGATTTGGATACAGCAATTACTGAACTTTGTCAGGATATTATTTCCAGTAATCCAGACGTCGTGGAAAGGATTAAAAATGGTAAAAAGGGGTCAGTTAATTTCCTTTTAGGACAAGCTATGAAGCAAACCCAAGGTAAAGTTAATTCAAAATTAATTTTGGAAAAGCTTAATGAATTAATTTAAAGAGTAATTAGAGCATATTAGATCATCATTATAGAAATTTTAATAAATCATAAACTTTAAACATTAAACGCTAAATAGAAACTAATTTAAACCCCGTTGTATTGACGAGTAGTCATACTGAAATCAAAATCTACATCACTATCATTTGGTGGTTGCTGATTCATGAGGTAACGGAGCTCTTCAGATGATTCAATATCAGTTGCGCCTTGTTCAAGATCGAATACATTCGTTGATGTAAATTTGGTATCAGCAGTTGATGGCTCACTATTGAATTTGTTACCCATAATTTCATCGAATTCAATAGTTAATCCATCACGCATAGTTGGTCCACTTATTTCAGAGTCAACTTTATTAGCGGTTTTACCTGAATCTCCACTAAGTGTTTTTTGAGCAGAAGCATATTTTTGCATTTCAATTTGTTCTTTGGTTTTTATAGAAAAGACTTTGCCTAATCCAATGAATAATAGAATATTTTTGTACATATTAATAGCATCTGTACCAAGACCGAATATTAGAAAAGCTACAAATGATAATGAAATATCAATCCATTTTGAATAATAAACTGATTTTTCAGGTTCGTAAAAAAATGTTTCATTCCAACCAGGTTGGTGGACTACATCCCACTCGAATTTTTGATTAAAAGATTTTGCATCATTAACAAAATAGTATGTAGCAACAGGAAAAATTGTAAATAGAACCAATAAACTAAATATTAAAAGTCTTGCAAATCTCTTCAAATTAAGACCAGAATTAGTACATTTCAAAAGATCTTTAACATCCTTTCTCTTTTTAAAATAAATTACTATGGTTGCAATAGAAAAAACCATCGCAATGGCAGCCCAAATTATATTCCACATTGAATAGAGCACCAAAGTAACTACAGAAGGGGAATAAAGACCAACACAACCATCGTATCTTAAAATTCCAATTCTTTGAACTTGAATAATGTAACTTGTTGACATTACAAATATCGGAGTAAAGAAACAAACCAAACAATCAATTAATACTTTTTTCCAATATCTATTATTCATAAATGTAGGATCACTAGCTCTTAAAATCATAAATAAATTCAAAGTCAATGCTGATATTGCACATAGTTTCCCCGAACTTGATCCTTGTCTAAGCTTAATCACTACATCGCAGTAACCTTTACCATCATAGCCATTATAAAATTCAGGCAGGTTCCATAAAAGAACACTGCAAAAACTATTTAGAGTAGAGAACATTAACCAGAATATTAAACTGATAGCAGGGATGTTACCTGTCTTACAGTGCCAAATAAAAGGTGGTATTAATATAATAAATGCCAGGAACGAAAGTCCACATATAAGTTGAGCAAAATTATCCATATTTTTAAAAGAAGATTAACTAAAAATATTACTTGCTTTGAGGATATAAACTGGTTTATATAGAATTACGATTATGAAACAGGAGAAGATGCAAATCACCAACAAGTGATATAAATTGGTTCGATAAGTAGTCATTGGCTTCCAAAATAGGCAAGTTTGCAGCCATTTTTTTTTCAGATCGCAGAAAATAAAATTTCCGCCTAAAATTCTTAAATTTATGAAAACATCTATGACACATATTATTAAATTATATACTTTAAATTACAGATTTTAATACTTCATTACCTGAAACTAAACCGGAATATTTTTGTTCAATGAATTTTAATAATTCAATGACTCTTTGTTTTAATTCTGGAGTTTCAAATTGTTTTAAAGTATCAAGATTTTCTTCTCTACCTAAAGTTGAATTTTCAATTAAATTAATGGCCTCAAATTCTTTTTTGAAAACTTCAGCAAATATAGCGACAATTTTATCAGTCTTTGATACTATTAATTCATTTTGACTTTCATATAAATTAAGAATAAGTTTAAAGATTGGAGCATTTTCTTCAAAAGCAGATTCTAAAGGTAAATGAGTTAATAATGGATCGATAATATGATTTAATGGAATGGCATTTTGATTTTTTAAAGTCATTCTTGCAACACAACCACAAGCATTAGCATATGATCTATTAATCTTATCTTTACTTTCTTCATCATCAGCGTTAGCAGCTTGTTTATCAGTTTTACTTAATAAATGGAATAATGATTGTAAAATATTTTGATAAGTTGATGATAAATCAGCAGTAGAATGTTCCATAATTAAACCAATACCATAAGCAGCATTACCTTTAACCTCAATAGAAACATCATTAGTTAATCTATTAACGAAAACTTCTAATAATTGTTGAATAATTACATCACTTGATTTTAAAGCAGGAACAATTTCTGCTAAACAACCAAGAGCACCAATTCTTTTAGATCTTGATTTTGAAGTAACATTTTGGAATAAAACATCTTTAAATGATTCAAAAATTTTAATAAAATCAGATTCTAAAGATAAAGCTAAACTGATTAAAACATCTAAAGCGGTATCAAATAAAACGGTTTCAGATTCTGAAGCATCTTGTTCATCAGTTGGAATTTCATCATCTTCACTTTGACATGGATGTTGTTTAGTTAATAAACTCATTAATTGAGCACATAATTCACTCAAGGTATCAGTATTTGAACCATCAACAACTGCAATAGAACCATAAACTCTAATGGCTTCAGCAAAATTATCTAATATACAAGCAACCATAGTTAATTCGAATTCTTCTTTTAAATTATCAATAGCAATAGCTCTAACATTTTTAATTAATTCATAAATTGAATTATTAATGTAAATATCTTTTGAAACACCTTTTGGTGGTTTAAAAGTTTTACCATGTTCAGCTAAAAACATAGCTTTAACAATTTTCCATAAAGTAGTCATTGAAGTTTCTCTCATACCATAAGAATTTTCAACTTGTTCCATTAAAATTTTAATAGAAGGCTCAACGTATTTATAGAAATTTTGACCAGTACCAGTTGCTAATTCACCTAAAGCAATTGCAGCAACTTCTTTTTCATAACTAATACCAGTATTAACATTCAAATTATCAGCTAATGCTTCTTCGTCATCAAAGTTATCTAATTCAGAATCAACATTGAAAGTAAATTCTTCTTGTTCTAAACATTTGAAAATTTCTGGAATTAATTTATCTAACATACCAGAGAATTGTTCACCATAAACTTTGGCCATATTTGTAATAAATGCAAATCCAGCTTCTCTAATTCTTGAGTGTTCAGAACTTAATGCATTAAAAGCAGCTTCAGCTAATGGGTTAGCATAAGCTGAAAATGGTTCACTACCAACAGCTCTTGCCATAGTTGAAATATTTTCAAAAGTTAAAGCCTTTAATTCAAGATCATCTTCTGTTAATCCTTCAACTTGTTGGATATTAGCAAGGAATGGTTCTAAATATTTAATAGAATCATTAAAGTATGGAATGAATTTTTTACCTGAAGCGTATGCAGTTGAACCAATTGCTGAAACAATGGTACCTCTTAAACTTGAACTATTAGCTTGTTGTAACATACTAATTAATTTATTCATTAAAGGTTCAATGTAAGCATCAATTGAATCATTACCCAAGTATTCAATTAAACCATCTAAAGCACTACAAGCATATTTATAAACACCAACAGAAGTAGCAGAATCAATAATATCAATTAATAATGGTAAGAATTGTTCATGGAATTCAGTAATTGATTCTTGTAATTCAGAAGTTAATTGTGATAAAGTTCTTAAACCAGCAACTTTAACAATAGTTTCTGGATCTTTAAGAGCATTAATTAAAGCAGGAACAATTTTTGAAATTTGAAGGGCCATGAAATCTGGAGCACCTGGAGAGGTAACACCAATAGATAAAATAGCAGCTCTTCTTTCAAATTGGTTTGAAGAAGTTAACATTGGTTCAATGTTTTCAAAAATTGGAGTGATAACTTGAGATGGTGGTAATTCACTTGATAAGATAGCTAATAATCTTAAACCTAAAGTTGATGGAGAATTTTCTTCATTTTCATTTTCTTCATCATCATTATCTAATTCAGCATCAACATCAATTTCTTCAGCAGCAACTTTTAAACCAATTAAAGTAATATCACGACCAATATTACTTTGTAAGACCTTTGATTTTCTGATGTTAACAACAGAAATTAAAAATTGTAAAGCAAAACCTCTAATTTCTTCATCTAATTGACTATTAACACCTAATTCACCACAGAATTTAATTAAACTAAGAAGATGTTCACCGACTAATTTATAATCAACAAAGATTAAAGAGTTGAAAACATTGAAAACTTCTTTAGCATTATCAATATCATCAGCTTGAATAATTTCTTTCAAGACTTCCATCATAACTGGAATACAATCTTTGAATTTACCAGCTAATGAAGGATCAACATCTTGTTGCATTTCAATAAATTCAGCTAAAGTATCGAAAACTAAAACAGCAATAACTCTGATTTCTCTTGAAGTTTGGTCAGTTAACAAGTTAGAGAAAAGGTTTAAGAAATCACCAGTGTTGGACATAAGAGCTTCACTTTGGGTCTCTAATAAACAATGTAAAGTATAAGCAGCCATTTCTTTGGTTTCATTAACTTGAACTTTTTCAATTAAACTTGGTAATAATTCAGGCCATTGGTTTTCATCTAAATCAATACCTCCAATTGCAGAAATTAATCTTGATAATGAATGTCTTATTAATTTAGAATTTTCAGTGAAGACTTTGGTTAAAAGGTTAGATCTGATTTCTGGTTTGATGTTTTGAGGTAATTCATCCCATTTATTAAGAACTAATTTTCTAGCTTCAACGGAAGCTAATTGTTTTAATTGATCATCTTGAGCGTTATTCAAGATTTGAAATAAGGCTGGGAGGGCCAAAGAATTAGTATAAAATTCTTTGATCAACTTACTTGAAGCTTGCTTGATGGTTGCAGTATCAGCAACCATAGTTTGTTTCAAGGTTTCCTCTAACGAAGAAACAAATTGGGGATCCATCACTAGTAAAGTGTTTTTTAAAACTAAAAATTTTTTTGAGATGCGTTCCGGGTCGATTTTATTTTGTCGGCAATGCGACATTTTGCATCTGATGAAATCTTTTATTAACTACATAACTTCATTTAAATTGGATGGCATTTCTTTAATCTTGATGGAATAATGACGTTGGAGGTCTTGGAATTCTTCCATGTCGCTTCGTGTGATTAAATTTATCGCTACACCTTTTCTACCAAATCTTCCTGATCTACCGATTCTATGAATATAATTCTCTTTATCAGTGGGTAAGTCATAGTTAATAACTAACGACACCTGTTGAACATCAATACCTCTTGCCCACACATCTGTGGATATCAACACTCTTGAATTACCCGAACGGAAATCGTTCATGATTTTATCTCTTTCATCTTGTTTTAAGTCACCATGCATTGACACCACTGCAAAATTAGCCTTTTTCATTTGATCTGCTAACCAATTTACTTTAGATTTAGTATTACAAAATATAACGGCTTGCGTGATGGTTAAAGAGTCATATAAGTCACATAACGTATCAAACTTCCAGTCTTCCTTTTCACATTGAATATGGTATTGTTTTATACCTTCTAAACTAATTTCTTCTCGTTTAACAAGAATCTTAGTTGGGTTTGTAGTAAATTTACTGGTTATTTCGACCACTTCTCGTGATAATGTAGCACTAACAATTACAACTTGTACTGAAGGTGGTAAATATTTATAAATTTCATAAATCAGCTCTTTAAACCCTTTTAAAAAAAGTTCATCTGCCTCATCAAGAATTAACATCTTAATATTACGAGGATTTAATTGTCTTCTTTTTAACACATCCACAACTCTTCCAGGAGTTCCACTTATAATCTGCTGTCCTTGTTGTAACTTTTTTGTATCTTCACCAACATTTTTACCTCCAATACATGCATGAGTCTGAATATTCATATACCCTCCTAAATGCTTGACGACATTTTGAATCTGCACCGCCAATTCTCTGGTTGGTGATAATATAAGTGCTTGGGTATCTTTGGAGTTTGTATCTATTACTTGTAACATTCCAATTGTGAAGGTGGCAGTTTTACCTGTACCAGATTGGGCTTGGGCAATAGTATCTTTCCCAGTAATAATTTGCATTATAGCTCTAGATTGAATGGCCGAGGGTGTTTCAAACCCATAAGCATATATACCTTTCAAAAGCTTGGGTTTTAAATTCATACTTTCAAAAGTACTATGGATCTTTATATTCTTGGTAGATTTGGAAGAAAACTTTAACTTCTTAGCTATATCTTCCATATTGAATTAATAGTTTTATAGATTGATTTCGCGATGAGCATCAAATAATTTCCAGACTTCGATGCCAGATTTAAACGAATCTGTAATAGTTTTAATTGGAGGAGGACATGCCAGTGGTAAAAAGACAGCAGCAAATCTTCTTAAGTCCAAATTAGAAGATCTTTATAAACCAAATGAAATCAAAATCGAACTTTTAGACCTTGAAAACTTCTTAGAACCAAAGGAAGTAATTGAAGAAAGTAGATATTCGTCATCTAAATCCAGTGCAATAACTGTTAATTCCATCAGTGAAAACCAATTTCCTCCTTTAAAGCCTACAAGATATGATTTTGACTCTTTGAAACAAAAATTAAACCTGTTGAAGACCACTGAAGGACCTCAAAGAATTTTAATTGTCCATGGTTTATACGCATTATACGATAAAGAATTAAGATCCATGTCAAACATAAAAGTGTTTATTAGTAGTGATGCTGATACAAGATTAATCAGATGGATTAGAAGAGATGCTGTCAATGGGAATTCTAATCTTGAGACCATCATTAATAAATATTTACAGGGTGCTAGAGCTGAGATGAACGATTTTATTTTACCCACTAAAATTTATAGTGATGTTATAATGCCAACTGGACCCGAAACTAATGCTATTGAATTATTAGTTGATGGAATAACACCATATATCTCTAAAACAAACAAACAGACCATAAACCATAAACACTTAAGAAATGAACTTTTACAACCAGAGAGTTCATTTTATGAATTAAATTAGATTTAATATATATTATATGCATTATTTAATTGGATCAGTGTCTATAGAGTAAACAGAATAATTTTCAATCTTTTCATTAGGTATTGAAGATCTTAAGTTTTTATCATGGGCATACCAGTTTTTAATTAAATAAACCATTTCATTTGATTTTAAAAATTCAACAAATCCTGGGTAAACTTCAAAACTGTCATTTTCAATCAATGTTCTAACGATATAATAAAGTTTATCGTATGATACACCTGATTTGATAAACATATCAGTAATTATACCTTTTGGAGGTACTTGACTTGAATCTTCTTGTAAAACTTCATGTAAATTTTTAGCAATTAATTTGAATAATTTATCAATTGGGAATACCAAGTCATTACTTGATAATCTAGAACCAATTGTTTCAAATGAATTACTTAAAATTATATAAAGTGGTATTTTTTTAGAATCTGCTAGATATTCATGATAAATTTTTTCAAAGAATAATTCCCATCTCTTTAAAATATCATCAGTATTTCTATGATCAGATATTTTAAAAATTAAAAGGGAAATATTATAATAACCTAGAGGATCAGCAAATTCATTAAATAATTCTGTCAAGTTCAAAATTTTGTAATTTAAATTTTCAATACAAGACTTTTTATTCTCTTCACTAATTCTTCTATCAGATTTAATTTCAGCAATTATATCTAATTGAATATTACCAACATCAAATAAATCTTGAACTAGAGTCGATAATTGAATCATTTGTTGTCTTAAATTTGGAGGACAATAGCAATTAACAAATCCATTTGCTCTCGATAAATATTCTAATCTTTTAACTAAAGTTAACTTGAAATCAGAAATTGATAAAGTGTATAAAATGCTTGCAGCTGAATAATAATTTTCTCTTTTTGCATGATATGACCATAAAATTTCAGTTAATTTTAAATCATTAGAGTTTTCTTGTAAGAATTTTAAGATGAAAGGAGAATTAATTTCTAATAATCTTTCACTAACTCCTTGATTTATAAACCATTGATAGAATTCATAATGGAATTTTTCACTTTTGGAGTTGAAACAAGTTTCATAAGCTGAATCTCTGATCTCAATAATTTCATTAGATTTCAATGGATCATTAACTTGAACAACTTTCATATCAATTTTAATTAAGATATTAAAAATTAAGTTATATAATTGTTTTGAAGTAGTATTCTGTGGTTGATTTAATTTTTCAATTTTCTCAGATAATTTTAAAAGTAATTCAATTGCTCCTACAAAATATTCTAATTCAAGCATTATATTTATAGAGTTTTCGATATTCTCAAAAGTTAATGATTTATAAGCTTGTTCAAAAAGACTTATAGCGTTTTTAAGACACTTAATCTTCAAATCATTATCTTTAAACCCAATGTTTTTAGCCTTGGTAATGTTTTCAATTGCCTTGAAAATAAGAACATCGTCAGTCGATACAAATGACCCACAACGTCCTTGTAAAGAGCTGGCAATTAAATCAATTGAACCACCTTTCAAGATATTCTTATTAATAATCGATGATAAAAGATCTTTAATTAAATTCTTAACTTCATGATTTGGTAATAATAAATCTTTGAAATTTAAACTTAATAAGTTCATTTGATTTGTTAATGGTAAAAATTTCAAAATTTCATGGAAATTTTTATTATATTCTGTTTCTTCAGTTAAAACCATCAAGAATGAAAATGCTTCTTTCATTGAATCTAAACATTTAATTATTGATGTAAATGCAATATGTTCAGATCTTAAACAAATTTCATTATCAAATCTTGTAGGATCTGAACTATAATTTGGAGCATTCAACCCTTGAATATTATTACCATTTTCAATGAAGAATTCTAATAAAACAATTATTGAACCCATGAAATATTCAATTTGTTTTTTATTAATATTCATTCCTTGAATTAATAAATTATCCTTAACGGAACTTTTATCAACTTGTTTTAAGGCATTAAACTTAATAGTTGGTAAAGGTAAGAAAACTTTGGAATTCCAAAAATCTCTTAAAAGTCTTGAAATTAATAAACATGTTCCATAAAATCTATCACTTAAAATGACTTGTTCATGTGTAGTTTCATTCGTGTTAGAAAACAATAAAGATCCATTAGAAGCAGGTGCTTCTTCAATTAATCTTGGATTATTACCACACGTTGAAAATAACATCTGGGCTTTTCTTTTGAAAATATCATTTGATGAATGATGTCCATATGAACAAGATAAGTATAAAAGAGTCGAACAAGTTTCTTCATATCCATTATCTTCAATAAAAGCTTCAAGCAATTCTTCATCTAAAGATTGCAATATCTTATCAGGTGTTTTATATTGATAGATTTGAATACCATAGTTTGTTAATATGGCAAACTTTAATGGTTGTTTGGTGTATTGACTAGCCATTATATTGGCATAACCATTTGGTTCGAATGTAGCATTCATTGAAGGAGTCAATTGAATTATATCATGAATAAATGTATTTTCTCCGATTTTAATAAATTCAGCGTCTTCAATGATTTTATTACCTTTTTTCAATAATCCATAATTTACAACAGAAATGAAAAGTTTATCAGAGGTCTTTGATCTTTGGGTTGCTACAAAAACACCAGGACTTATGATTTTACTCATGATAGTATTTTTCAATAAATCTGATTTTTGTTGATTTGAAATTACTTGTGCAATATATTCTTTAGATCTGGTAAATGAATCCAATTCACTATTTAAAACTGGTAATTCTTTTGCCGGTGGGAACTTTAAAGTTACTACAGATAACTTCAATTTAGCATTGGTTTGAAAGAAAGATACAGAGCCCAATTTTAATAAGATTCTTGCACCATAATTAGTTATGGCAATTAATTGAACATTTGAAGATTCTTTAGCAGAAATTTTTTGAATATTAATTATTCTAAATTTGGAAAACGCTTTAAAATTAGCAGAATCGGCAAATAAAGTTGAAATGGTTTTAAACATCTCCTTTGGTGTTACTTGATTGGATGATACAAATTGATTAAATGACTTGTTAAATTGATAGCTTCTAATCACCGATTTATTTGATAAACTATACATGATTTCCCTATCCTCATCAATTTCTAATTGAGTAATGGATTCAGGAATAGTTTGATTTTGGTCCATTAAACTTGGTAAACTAAACCCCGTCTTAGTTAAACAAACCTTATCACATTTATTCTTTATGAATGAAGATTTATTATTGTATTCAAGCTTCCAAATATTACAACCTTCACTGAAGAAAATATCACCTTTTGAGTTTACAATGATATTACTAACCACCAAACCTTGGATTGAAACCGATAAATTTGGATTAAAGATCTCAAGATTATTTAATTTGGCATCATATTTAATGGCATAGATATGAATATCCATTGGAGTTGCAATTATAAGCACATAATTAATATCTTTAACAAAAATGCCCGGTTTAGGAGTGGCTATTTTGACGGATAATATAGAATGTCTAATTTGATCAATAGTTAAAAATTGGGACAGAATATTAAATGATGATTGTGGGGCTTTATAATTCCATAAAATCAATTTATTATCGACTATGATCCAAGATCTGTCAATTTCATTGAATAATCCAATCTTGGAGATAATTTCACTCGAGTTATACTCTTCAAAAAACTTGTCTGGTAGGTTGAATTGTTGGATTTTTTCAAATTTGGAAAAGTTTCCTAGCCCATTAGGCTTATAAAAATAGTTATCTAAAGTGGACGAGTTGATCTTATTGAACTTATCATCACCGTAAATGTCTGTTGGAATCATTGAATCGATTTTAATCAAATCACTGACGTATTTATAACCCAATTTCAATGGAGGTAATTGATTAAAGTTGGGGACTTTGATTTTATAGCTGACATCATTCACCGAATCAAGATTGATTACTCTTTGGGATGTCTTGATTGGGTTTGCTTCTTTTTGAAACTGTAGAGAGTCAAGATTAGCATCCCCCAAGTTAATAGTGGACGATAGAAACATGTTGTTTTGAAAAGTTTTCCGCGATGAATTCGCGGATGGCCTTGAGGAACTGTTTGGTGAGAACAGAGCACCACGACGAGGCGAGAAGAGATGGAGATGGCGCGTAGTGATGGTGCTAGAGTGAACAGTGTATTGTAGTTATGGAATTGGTTTGGTGTTTGCATCTTCTCTGGCGGTACGACAATGGTGTGGTGCCTGTAGGGGCTAGAGCGCTTCTATAGTCCCATACTCCATCGCTTTATCTCTCTCCAGACAGTCTTCTCCTCGCTCTACCGCTCCTGAAGTCTCATATAAAACATTTATTAAGCTATAAAACAGTACTAATACACTACTCAGAAGGCTCTTCCTTCTTGGCGAATCTAACTACATCGTAATTGAGTTGGGTCAAGTTGGTAACATATCTCTTGTTTTCACCCGATTCATCAGCAATTTGTCTTTGTTTGACGTCACATTCGACAAACAATTGCATACCTGGCTTCAAGTGATCGTTGAAGAAGTTGATATGACGTTCGTTGAATACAGAGATGTTGAACCAGTCGGTGGATTGGTTGTTTTCAGCACTTGGGTTGTATCTGTTGACGGCTAAGGAATAGTTGATGAAAGGAGCACCAGCCTTTGTTTCTTTGGCGGTGACGTTTCCTACAGTTCCTAAGAGCTGCATTTTAGCAAAGGCGCTTCTAATTGATGAAGTGGTGAAGGTTCTAGTGAATAACATTGTTGAGAATTTGCCTAACCGCGCGCGTGTATTAAATATAGAGGTGGTGTACGGGTGTGGATGTGGAACTGTCAAGTTGGATTACTCTGTCTATAGCCAGACAGACCGTCAGCCAGGCCTTCAGTGAACCTAAGAGGAGGCTCAATAGAACAGAACTGTCAATAGCCTGTGCAAACTCATCATATATCGTTCCAAGAGTCCCCACCGCAGATAATAAGCGAGCTCGATGCGGTCTCACTGGCTGCAAATTCTTCTCTATCAAAATGATTACTGATGGTATGGTCCAAATACAGACTGTATCTTTGGTTTAGCTTCACGGGTGGAATGGGAAACAACTTGAGCAAAAGCTGGTTCACCAAAGGATTGGGTTTCCTATTTAGATAGTACTTTAAGTCAGTTTGGATCTTACGGAACTGTTGATAATCGGATTTCTTGAGCTCTCTCAACAACTCGTCGCCATAAAACTGTTTAAGTTGAAGAATGGACTTGTCTAAGACATTATTTGACAAGTTTTCATCCAAATCCCACGAAGCGGTGTTATCATCTACCACATCACTATGCAAGTTCCAATTATCTATACGGTTGTAGGTATCATTACATAAGGTTCTTCTTGAAGAAAGATTATCGATCAACGAATCATTTTCTTCGTCTTCTTCGTCATTTTGGTTGTCTGTGGTGTCCAGGTCCACGTCTAGATCGGGTTCTGACTGCTGTTCTATTTGACTACCGGTGTTTGTACTGGATAAAATATCGGACTCGGGATTAAATAAGACCCAACTTGATTGATCGTCTGATAATATTGATTGTGTTTCTTCTTTATCTTCATTTACCACCAACGTTGTGGTTGGGTAGTTCAATTTAAAGCCATTAAATGCCATTGATAACAAATTCCGATAAGGAGGTGCGGTCTTTTTTTATATCTATGATGAAATTACACAAAACTGTGGGCTTGATGCGCTGTGGCTTGCGGTGGTAGTCCGGGACGGAGACTGGACGTACAAAGTGCTTCTAACGGGGCAGCGGGAGGCTGAGATTTGAACGAGAGAGGCCACATTGGGGCGAGCTATTGGAACGAGCTATTGGAGCAAGAGGCCACATTGGAGCGAGAGAGGGAGTGACAAACACCCAATTAAAGCGAGATACGGCGGGAGAGAAAAAGAAATAGACGTTGGGTGGGTGTCAGCAAGCAACGGAAGAAATGGTTAGTGTTGCTTAAGATTCGACACGAATAATGTGTAGATTTAGGTTATAATATCAGATAGGAGCGAAAGACATATGCATTGAAGGTAACTTCATTTGTAGTCAGTTTGTTTCAAATCATCATATATTATAACGAAGAAAATTTTTCGTCGCCGATGTGGTGAAGTAGGCCGGGTCGTGCGCGTGACCAGAGATTTGGCTACGGTTGTGAGGCTGGAGATATGGTTGGGTTATGGATGGGGAGTTAAGAGGAGGGATATGGTCATGTAGGTGTTGTAGTGGGGATATGGTGTAGTAGTAAAGTAGATGGTATTGGTTTATGGGGAGTTTGTAGTGTAGAATTGTCCAACGGGTGGTGGCTTTTAGGCTTTGCAGCTATTAGACTTTTGCAGTCATTGCAGATATTGCGTTGTGTATTTCTGTATAGTGGTTATATACTAAACTCTAGAATTGTATTATTGGTAAGCCCTATGTATTTAATAGTAAAACTCATAGCTGGGTTTTGTTGAAGAAAAGGTATCGTTTCTTTGGTAGTGTAATTGACAGAAACTGGCTAAGAGGCCGCTGACACCGTTGGTACATTCTTGTTGTATTAACCTAAACCACACCAGTATCATTTCTACAAAATTATGCAGATATTTACATTCCCAGGAACCAGTACTAGCGATCAAATTTACAAAATAACAGACTTAAATTGAACCACTCGGTTGCAATCATTTATTTGCAGCCATTGATTTGCAGCCATTTATTTACAGCATTATACAACCACTACAAAAGTACAACCATCACAACTAAACAACCAATAAGCTCCACAACACACTACCAACCCCCTCCGCTTGACCGACCCATCAACAATCCACTCATCCAATCATCAACAATCTTCCAACCTTATTTCCTCACATGATCCATCCACGACATAAACCATATCGAAATATCATGTCGCACTGAATTTTTCATTATTAATATAATATGGCAGTTCACGGTTTACCTCAACCAGATCAAAAATACGACGGTTCTAAGCTCAGAATTGGAATCTTACATGCTAGATGGAATAAAGAAATCATTGATAGTTTAGTTAAAGGTGCTAAAGAAAAGTTACTTGAAAATGGTGTTTTAGAAGAAAATATCATTATCGAGACAGTTCCTGGCTCATTTGAATTACCTTTTGGTACCAAATTATTCAACGACAAATACGAAAAATTAGGTAAACCATTAGATGCCATTATTCCAATTGGAGTTTTAATCAAAGGTAGTACCATGCATTTTGAATACATTTGTGATGCCACCTCCCATCAAATCATGAAATTGGCCTTTGAATTGAACAAACCAGTTGTCTTTGGGGTCTTAACCTGTTTAACTTTGGAACAAGCCGAACAAAGAGCAGGAATTAACGGACATAATCATGGAGAAGATTGGGGTATGGCTGCAATTGAGATGGCTACTAAATTCAATTAGATGCTATGTTCAATTAGACGGTTAGTCAGAGATGCGCTGGTATCAGATGGTTACTATATACTGTTAAATGGTGTTTTATATGACCATAGATCCCGATATCTTCATAACCAACACCGTCAGTTTCAGTAAGTAGCCAAATATACACTAATTTATATCAGCCAGCCTATCTCGTATATTCGCACCGTCGTACTGGAGCGATAACAGGCGCGACAAAAATTTTCATCGTCGACGATATGAGTGGATGTAAGTAAAGCATAAACTAGTTGGAATAAGATGTAAATACTAACTTGAATAGTCCGTCTTCTTGACTTGGTCAAGGTATTCCTCCCAATCTTACCAGAAATCGAATCTCCTTACGAAAGAGTTAGTCTTGATGAAAAAATAATTTTCACCATCTCCTGTGGGATTATCTTTCTTGTAGGACAATTACCCATTTATGGATTAAAACCAAACGCTTCAAAATATATTTTAGACCCATTTGGTGAATTCAGATCCATCTTTGGTATGGAACAAGGTACTTTATTAGAATTAGGTCTTTTACCAGTTCTTACATCTGGATTTTTATGGCAATTAGCAGCCGGTTTAAAATTAATTAATGTCAATTTAGGTGCAAGATATGAAAGAGAATTATATCAAAGTGCTCAAAAGTTAACCAGTATTGCTTTAGGACTTGGTTACATTTTAATTTTAATCTTTACCAATTATTATGATGAAGCATTAAAGAATTATTCAATTGGATCTCCAATTGCTATTAGCAGTTTAATTTTAATCGGTCTTCAAGTTTTCTTTATGAACTTTTTTGTTACTTTAATGGTTGAAATCATCGATAAAGGTTATGGTTTTGGTAGTGGAGCTTTAGTTTTATTAACTGTTCAATACTCAACTAATTTTGTTAGAGATTTCGTTGGGTTAGAAATTGTTAGTTTAAGTAACTCCAACAAGACTGAAACTTTTGGAGTTGTTTCAAATTTTGTTAAAAACTTTTCATTTGATTTAACTAAATTAGGTGCAAATGTTTATAATAGTTTCACCAGAATTGAATTACCAAATTTAACTCAATTCTATATTGTAGTTCTCTCAATCTTTGTCATTGTTGGTTTAAATAATTTCAGAATTGAATTACCAATTAGATCAACTAAAATGAGATCAATGAATAACATTTATCCAATTAAATTATTATATACTGGAAGTTTACCATTGTTATTTGCATTTACAATCTTATCAAATGTTCAAATTTTTGGTTATTTAATTGCTAAATTATTCCAAATTCCATTAATTGGTAACTATATTAGTAACAATTCTAATTTAACTTTAAGTAATGGAATTTTATATTATTTAACTCCTTCAAATGGGTTAACAATTCTTACTAATCCAATTAAAACTGTTGTATATAGTTCAAGTGTTATAATTTTAAGTTGTTGGTTTGCTAATTATTGGTCAAATATTTCTGGTTCTTCACCAAAAGACATTTCAAAACAATTTAAAGACCAAGGAATTTCAATTGCTGGTAAAAGAGATGTTTCAATCACTAAAGAATTATCAAGAATTATTCCTGTTGCATCTGTTAGTGGTGCTTTCCTTACTGCTGTACTTGCAATTATAGGAGAATTACTCGGTGGTAAAGGTAAAGGAATTGGTGCTATAATTGGTATTTGTTCAGCTTTCTCTGTTATGGAAGAATTTGTTTTAGAGAACCAACAATCTGGAGGTAATTCTCAATTAATGGGTGCTTTATCACAGTATCAATAGTTAATATATTTTCGCAGCCATTGGACTTTGCATTGAATGTACAGTGCATTATTTGTATTCTTCGGAATGCGTGCTTCTCTTCTTTTATTTGACCAGTTATAATACTCAGATCTACATGTCTATCAGCAACTGTCCACAACAAGCTTCCCAAAACAAACTCCCCACACCTCATAACAGACTTCTGTGCAAATATTTCCTAAACCGGAGCGATGGCCGAGTGGTCTAAGGCGACAGATTCAAGATTTCTATCTTCTCATACATAGTATGGATTCTCTGTTGACGTAAAGTCGCGCGAGTTCGAATCTCGCTCGCTTCATTTTTTTTAGTTATCATGATTACCTTTATTCCCACCCAGTCATTTATTGATTCGTCATTTTTTATCAAATTATCCGACTTGAAACTTAATGAATTGAAATTGGACTCCAAGCCGGTTGCCATTAGAGGATTTTTAACTAATCCTTTGAAACTTAACAAGTTTAATGATGTTCCAATATTAAACCTTGATTACAGAAGCTTTGAGAATGATACCCAAGATGATACCGTTATCGATGGATATGTTCATAATGTTAATACTATTGAGGAATTCAAACGGTTGGATAAACAAAAGTTGCTTACACAATGGGGAGAAGAGTTGGTAGAGGATATTAAACGTGGCACCTTTACTAATCAGTTCCATATACTCACCTTTTGTGACTTAAAGAAGTATAAATTCTACTATTGGGTTGCATTTCCCACGTTAAAAAGTGAATTTGAAGTTATTTCTATGACAGGTTCATCTTTAGACTTTGATTTGACCTCCCAATGGAGTAAAATAGCCGATGATGAGTATAGTTTTATTGATAATTGTCTTGACCAGAATAAATGCAGTAACAGTTTGAAGAACTACCTTTACCATTTAAGTGTCCAAGGCTTGAAGGAGGTGAAGGTTCATATTTTCAAGAAAGAAAAACCTGTTGTGGTTAAAATACAGCTTAATAAGGTCCCGGAGACGCTAGTTGTAACTGGTTGGGAAAGAACTAGTCAAGGCAAATTGGGCCCCAAATTGGGTAATTTAGGTTCATTGATTGATCCTAAACAGTTGGCTAATCAAGCGGTTGATTTGAATCTTAAACTTATGAAATGGAGAATAGCTCCAAAGATAAATTTAGATATAATTAGTCAACAAAAAGTTCTACTTTTAGGGGCTGGTACCCTTGGAAGTTATGTTTCTCGTGCCCTTTTAGGTTGGGGTGTTCGTGATATTACACTTGTTGATAACGGGCGGATCTCTTATTCAAACCCTGTAAGACAACCACTTTTCAATTTTGCTGATTGTTACGCTGATAATGGACAAGGATTGCTAAAAGCCAAACGAGCAGCAGAAGCTTTAAAAGAGATTTTTCCTGGTGTAAACTCAACAGGAATAGAACTTGAAGTGCCAATGATAGGACATCCTGTGACAGATGATATAAAGCTGAAACAGACTTTTGAACAATTATGTAAACTTTTTGAAGATCACGATGTAATCTTCTTGTTAATGGACTCAAGAGAATCTAGATGGTTACCAACATTACTCGGGATTGCAAAAGATAAATTAGTAATTAACGCAGCGTTGGGTTTTGATAGTTACTTGGTACTTAGACACGGAACTAGTTCATTAGATTTAGGTTGTTACTATTGTAATGATGTAGTTGCCCCTAATGATAGTTTAACCGATAGAACTCTCGACCAGATGTGCACTGTCACCAGACCTGGTGGGGCAATGATGGCCTCTTCTATCGCAGTTGAAATGATGGTTTCTCTATTACAACATTCTGAAGGTAAGAACGCTAAACATTTAGATCAAGCCATTCTTGGTAGTATCCCCCATCAAGTGCGTGGGTTTCTTAATAATTTCGAACAAATGAAGTTATCTACACCCAAATATAAACACTGTTCAGCATGTTCATCAAGTGTCTTAGCAGAATTCAATGAACATGGTTGGGAATTCGTGAAAAAATGCCTAAACGATTCCAAATTTCTTGAAGATATTAGTGGATTAACACAAATCCAAAAAGAAGCCGAAGAAGCTGCTGATAATATAGACTTTGACGATGACGATTGGGATATGTAATTAATATATGATTCTTATTTTGCAGCCATTTCTACCGCACCAAATTCGTCTTATTTTTCGCAGCCATCAAAAAAAATTGTACGTATCGCGTTTGTTTATCATGAACTCACCAGACATAATAGGCATCAGCAACGAGCCACATCTACTACAAACATGTGTAGTACATCCCCCCATGCCTCAGAAGATCAAAACTTACCCTCTTTCAAATATCACCGACCTTCAAAGCCAACAGGCCCTCGCTATAAAAGATATGTTGTTTGTTTTGTTAGGAACTGAAGGTAACTATATAAGATTCAGTGAAAAGTTCAATCCAAGTGACTTAAATGGTTCAATTAAAGGGCCTGAGTTCAAAATTGCCAAACATCTCGACGTTTCGTTGAAAGTAATCACCAAAAAGATCCTTCGATTTGGTAAGATGTACTGTTCTTTGAATAAGTTTGTTGAGACATATAATGTGGAGGTGTTTGGAAGGGTAGCCCAAAGTTTTTGTAATTGTATATTAGAATTCCTTGTAAAGTATGAAGAAACCATATTAAACTTTGAAAATGAGTTCAAATTCAACCCCGGATTCAATTTGAATATAATAGAGAACACCTTAAACAACACTATTCTGAATACCATGAACCATTTATATGAGTTGGTAATTGTAATTCATAATGATACTCAACAGAGACAAATGGCGAAACAAAGATCAGGAGAAGACCATTTTGCCAATTTTATCAATTATATAACCAATGATTTGAAACAGACTAATAATATTGATTTATCAACCGATTTAAATCATTTTGATGTTTGTAAAGGTGGGATGATATTAAAGTTGATCCAAGATCGTATAAACCAATTTAAAGGTGATAATATTTCTACGTCTTTTTTGATGGGATTATTTCAAAAAGTAAGTCAAAGTTACTTGGAATCTCTTAATAAATGGTTAATTCATGGAATAATTGAAGACCCTTTTGAGGAGTTTTTCATTAAACAGAATAAACAGATTAAACGAGTGTTAAAATATGATGAAGAAAAGTACTGGGATGAGGTTTATATGTATAGAAATGACGGGATCATTGACCAATTTAAAGATAAATCGGTTCAATCTAAAATCTTATTAACGGGGAAATATTTAAATATATTCAAGAGTTGTGTAGGATTAGAGAATTTTGAGTCATTAAATGAACATTTGAATATCATTGATAATTTTTACGGTCAAGATTTTGAATTAAAAGTCAATTTATATTATAAAAGAGCTAATAAACTATTAATGAAGTTAATATTTGAAGGCTACGATTTCAAGCAAGTGTTGAATTATTTAACTAATAAGTTTTTATTAAAGAATTGTAAGAAGATAGATGATTTTTTAAATGACAATTTTATAGATTTACAACGTAATAAGTATAAAGTACCAATACTGAAATTGGTTAAATCATATGAGGAAACTAATATTTTAAAATTAAACAACACTACTTTAACATTGGATAATAATCTTGAATTTCAACTTGACACAGAGCTGTTTTTCCAATTAACAAAGAAAATCTTAAATGTTAAACTGTTTGATGCTGAAGAAGCTAAAAATTCAAATAATTTTAAAGAATTGCTTAATAAATCCATTGAACAAAATTCAAGTAATATTAATTATGATCAAGATAATTTAGATGAATTAACAATCTTTGGAATCAATTTGGAATTAAATTTACCGTTCCCAATGAACTTGATTATAAACCAAAGTTATAATTTTGAATACCAATTATTGTTTAAAAATCAATTAATTTTAAAATTTATAAACCAATTAATTGATAATACTTGGAAAGAAATTAATTTGACGACTGTTTGGAAATATAAACAATTTTCACCCGTTATTAAGAAATGGATTTTAAGGTGTAAGATATTGCATAATAGAATGAAAGATTTTATATGTCAATTACTGTATTATATAAATTTTGAAATATTAGAGCCTAATATTGCTGAATTGAGTAATTATCTTGAATTAATAGAAGAACAATTAAAGGAGTTACCGTTGGAAACGGTTAATTCCACAGAAAATTCAGCTATTCAAGGGACAGGCATTCACGGCTCAGATATTCACTCGAGTTCTAGAGTCGAGAGTTCGTTTAAAGGGATTTCTTCAAGCTACAATCATCTATTTAACGACAAGTTCTATCAACCAAAAGAAAACTTGATTGACTTGAACCAATTAATTAACAAGTTAGGGACATTTTTGAATAACTGTTTAAGAGATTCATTTGTAACTAATATTAATGTAATTGATACCATTAAAGAATTATATTCAATTATAATTGATTATAACCAACTACTTAATCGGTTAAAGAAAACCCTTATAATGATGAATGACGACTTATTTAAAGAATACTCTAACGCATACCCCGATAAATTTCAAAATAAAGATATGAACGAACATCTGATTGAAAGTAGGTTCAATGCATTAAATCAAATGCTTACATCAGATTTTGAAAATTTTAATGATCAATTGACCAAGTTTATGATTACCATAAAAAATGTGGGAGATTTAGAGAATCAACAGTTTTTATTGTTGCTTGAAAAGCTCGAGCAGTGCTTCCCAGATCGCTGAACTGGAGCAATGCTTCCCGATCGCTAAAGTCAATGCTTCGCTAAACAAGATAGCCATTAATACTTTTATATATAGAATCTACATAATCATGATGCTTAGTAACTAAGTCGATGGCTCTTCTTCAGCTTGTTGTTCGTTTAAAACCTTTATGATCTTATCGGTTTCTTCATCACTATAAACTCTAAACCCTTCCTCATTAACACAAGCTAATTGAGCATTTTTACAATCCAATTTCTCTTCCATCACTTGTTTTAAAATCTTTAAAGTTAACAATTCTGCCTCCTTTAAAGTTAAACTCTTATGATATTCATTTTGTAATTCAGCTTGAGCTCCTTCAGAACCAGATCCAATTGCTTTAGCATCATATCTATAAAAAGTACCTGAAGGTTCAGCATGATATAATTGAGGTCCCTTTTCTTTATCAACCCCAGCAATCAAAAGGGCAACCCCAAAAGGTCTGGACATTAATCTTTTTTCACCACTAGCACCTTCACCAAATCTTAATGCTAAATCACATACTGATTGGGTTAAACTTTCAACTTGGATATCTTCATCATAATATAAGTCATGAGTTAAAGATGATACTCTAGCGTGATCAATCATCGATCTAGCATCGGCTGTTAAACCAGACATAGCGCAACCTATATGGTGATCAATCTCGACTATTTTTTCAATGGAGGAATGTTCTAATAATGGAGAGGTAACTCTTTTTTCAACCCCCAAAATAACCCCCTCGGAGGTGGCAATACCAATTGCAGTGGAACCTAATTTGATAGCTTCAAGAGAATATTCAACTTGGAAAAGTCTACCTTCAGGAGAGAACGTGGAAACCCCTCTATCATATTCACTTCTTGTTAAGAACATAGTGGCGAGGAAGTATTTTGGCGCGACTTGAGAGGTGGTGCGAAATATTCAATAGATAATTTCTACGGTTTATTGACGTTTATAAACTTCTAAGCTTTTGGAGCTAAAGAAACGATTTTTTCAGCAGCAGGATCTAAATCTTCAAAAGCGTATAATTTCAAACCAGAATTATTAATTAATTCTTTAGCTTTTTCCATATTAGTACCTTGTAATCTAACTACAACTGGGATTTCCAAGTTGAAATTTTTAGTAGCAGCGATTAAACCTTCAGCAACGTAATCACATCTAACAATACCACCAAAAATGTTGACGAAAATACCGTTAACTTTTTTGTCGGATAAGATTAATTCGAAAGCTTTTTCAATGGTTTGTGGAGTGGCAGTACCACCACAATCTAAGAAATTAGCTGGTTCACCACCATATAATTTGATGATATCCATAGTAGCCATAGCTAATCCAGCACCATTAACAATATTAGCAATATTACCATCTAATTTAATGAAATTTAAACCATATTGTCCCGCTTCAGCTTCTTGAGGATCTTCTTGAGTTGGGTCTCTCCATGAGAAAACTTCTTCTTGTCTGAATTCAGCATTATCATCAAAACCTAATTTAGCATCCATAGCTAAAACTTGATGGTCTGGGGTTTCAGATAATGGATTGATTTCAACTTGAGTACAATCTCTTTCGATGAAAACTTTATATAAATTTTGAACGGCTTTAGCAGCTTCTGGAATAGCTTCTTGAGTATAACCTAAAACTGAAGCAATATCAGTGGCTAATTTATCACTAACACCTTCTTCTAATGGAACAGAAAAAGTTTTAATTGCATCTGGATCTTTGGCTGCAACACCTTCAATATCCATACCACCTTGGGCTGATGCAACAATCATTGGGGTTTGAGTAGCTCTGTCCATTAAAATAGCTAAATAAGCTTCAGTTGCAGCATCTCTTCTTTCACAAATATAGACAGCGGTAACTTCTTTACCAGCAGCACCGGTTTGTTTGGTGATTAATTTATGTCCCAACATTTTTTCAGCCAATTCTTTGGCTTCTTCTGGAGAGCTAATTAATTTAACACCACCTTGGAATCCATTATCAAAATGACCTTTACCTCTACCACCAGTTAAAGCTTGAGCTTTAATAACTAATTCATTAGTACCTAATTTTTTGGCAGCATCAAAGGCTTCTTGTGGAGTGGTGGCAGCAATACCATTTGGAATTCCAACGCCGTATTTGGCTAATAAAGCAGCAGAACGATATTCATGAAGAGATAAGAATCTCTTTTGGTTAATACCCTAGAGGTGGTTAGTATGGATCAAGGCTGAGGACGGGACAATTGGGGGCCATTTGTTGGTGATTTGTTGAAGTTTTGTGTAATATATATCACCATGATTGTCTACGTGTAATAAATCATTCAATTAACATACTTTAGAAGCTCTAACAATTGATCTAAACATAGTTGTTAATATTAAATTGTCGAAATTTCAATTCAAGCCCGAGGTTGGCCTTAAATTTTGTGTAACGGACACTCATTGACCGGGGGAGGGGTCTGTACGGGGACACGACTTTAATGAGAAGGTTATTTGAGGTTAAGGTTAGTACACGAGGATAAAAGGGGAATTGAATGGGGCGGTAAATGATAAGAGATGATTACAATTGTTGAATTAAACTATTTATGAACTTGTTAATTATAGTTAATAGTGTGAAAATTTTGTCTGGTGTTCCCCACCTTGCACAGTGTTTTCCTCAACTCTCCGGGTTCGGTACGCGTAGGTCGACAACGGTCCATGTGCGGCATAGCATCTACCCGCATTGCTGTAGAAAACATTAGCACAAGACAATTTCCATTAGCGCGAGGTATTTCCGTTGATTAGCCGTTTTAACCTTGGAGATAGGGATTCTGGAGATAAGTAATGATATGGGGAAGCGGGTGGCTATGGAGATAAGTTTTGCACGACAAGGAGTTAAGCTGGTAGTGTTTTTTCTATTATGAAACTTTAGTCTATGCACCTAAATGGTCTGCGAGCATGCGCTAAGAAGACTGACTTTTTGCAGCCATTGCTGCTGCGGTGAGAATGGGCCTATGGGCTTTTCGAGACGGTTTATGTTTTAAGTTTTGTTTATTGTTATTGATCGTAATCTAGCTCTACTTCTTTAATCATTGCTAGATCTCTTGCCTATACTTCTTCTTCCTACCATCTTCGTCCCCAATGGCCTGACTAACCGCTTCCCTTTATCCTATCGACCATTTTAGGTCCCGCACGCATCTGCGAATTTTCAAGATGAGGTACTATGAAGAAGATGACGATGAGGTGTTAAACCAGACCCTAAAGACCAGAAAACAAAAGGATGATGACGAATACGACGGATTATCGTTCGGTGCATTGAATAAAGCTCAAAACAAAATACGAAATACCTCTGTGAATGACAGTGGATCTGACTCTGAAGATGATGATGAAAGCGATGCCCCAAGAAGACCACCTTCTAAAACATCCAAACCCCAAACTAAGAAACCACAGAAACCAAAAAAGAATAAACACGCTCCAAGTGAAAGTTCATCGAAAAAACCCGTGAGCAAAATCAGACAAATTGAAGGATTAGAATCAAAGTATACCGCCAACCATCAAGATATTAGATTCGATACTGCATTCGGTAAAGCTGACCTACATGAAGCAAGAAAGAACTATGCATTCCTAGATGATTATAGACAAAAGGAAATCACCGACTTGCAAAAACTCATGAAGGATAAGAAAACATTCAACAAGTTAAGCTTTAGAGAACAAGATGAGATTAAAAACCAACTACAATCATTAAAATCAAGATTAGATACTCTTAAAAACAGAGATCTTGAGCATCAAATCGTCGAAGATTACCACAAACAACAAATGCAAAACTTCAGAGACGGTAAACAATCATCACCATATTTCTTAAAAAGAAGTGATAAACGTAAACTTATTCAAAAGGCTAAATTCGAAGCTATGAAGCCTAAACAAAGAGAAAAAGTTATGGAAAGAAAGAGAAAGAGAAAATTGGGAAGAGAATTCAAACAAATGGAATTCAATGGCGTTAACTAAAGTAACAGTATTTAATTATTAACAATATATATAAGATTAAGAAGAAGGAGCTTTTGAAGCATCTTTTGAAGCATCTTTTGCAGCAGCTCCTTTAATTTCATTAGAAACCCAGTCTTCATACAGTCCAACGTAATTACCTCTGTTTTTGTAACCAAAAGTGTTAGCCAAATCTTCAGCTGCAGTTGATCTAATACCGGCTAAGCAATAGAATATTAATTCTTTATCGGTTGAAGGTTTTGGGAATCCGAAACTTTCTTCAAAATCTTCTTCACTCAAGCTTAAAGCTCCTGGATTGGACTTGAATGGAATATTTATAGCTCCCGGAATATGACCTTCTTGATATTCAACCGGTTCTCTAACATCCACAATTATTTTATCACCTGATGGGTTAGCGGAAATGGATTTAATTTGTTCATAATCGTAAACTTTGGCTTTACATTCTTCGGAGATAACGCTATAACATCTAAAATTGGAACGAACTTTATAAGTTGAATATGATAAAACAGGTTTATTAATTGACTTGGTGAAAACTAATTTAGGTGTTGATAAGGTTTGAAAATTTCTTGCAACGGTCACACCAAGGGTTGTAATTGGCTTTTTATAAAATTTTAAGCCGAACATCTTTAATTGTTATTTACAGAATGAGTCTTTCCAATGAAAACACTTGTTATGTTATGCAATAATGGTACAAATCTATCAAGGACAAATTGTTTCTTGGTTTTTTCTCCCGTTGAAATTTCGATTCCGATTTAATGCGAGGAGCTACGGGTGCAACGCAAGGTCGTGCGGTGGCGATTTTATTGGATGATGAGTCGATGGCTGCAAAATGGGTAATAGGCTGCATGCCAATGATGGCCAGATGCTAAGGATGGCCAGATGCTAAGGATGGTTAAGGGCTAATGGTGGCCAAGGCTAATACCGGATATCACTACATCGCTCAGAGACTATACTAAAGCTTTCTTTATTAATCTATATAAGTATGTTGAAACCTGTAAAACAACTTTATATTCGTTACATCATAAGGTTGAACTAGAGAACGAGTCTATTTTTTATTTTATTGGAATGAACTAGAATAATCCATCGATTTCTCCATCTTCATTAACTTCGACATTCATGAATCCACAATGGGTTGGTAATCCAGGAATGGTTTGAATTTCGGCGGCTAAGGCGTATAAATAACCGGCACCAATTGATGCTCTAACATCTCTAATTGGGAATTTGAATCCAGTTGGAACACCCTTTAAGTTAGCATCATGTGATAAAGAGTATTGAGTCTTAGCAATACAAATTGGTAAATTACCAAATCCTTGTTTGGTATAGGTATCAATCTTCTTTTGAGCTTCTGGTAAAAATTCAACTTCTGAAGCTCCATACATTTTTTGAGCAATAGCAGTGATTTTTTCTTCAACACTTGGTTCGACATCGTATAAGAATTTGAAATCTTTATCAATTGAATTACAAGCTTCAATAACACCATTAGCTAAATCAACAGCACCTAAACCACCTTCTTCCCAATGGTTGGAAACAATGGCATCATAAGCTCCAGCTTTTAAGGCTTCTTCTTTAATGATTTCATGTTCTTTATCGGAATCTGAAGACATCTTGTTAATGGCAACAACAACTGGTAATCCATATGTTTTAGCATTAGAAATATGTTTAGCTAAGTTAGCACATCCAACTCTCAATAATTCAGTATTTTCTTGAGTGTATTCAGCGGCTAATGGAGCACCAGCTTTAACTTCTGGACCACCTCCATGAACTTTTAATGCTCTAACAGTAGCAACAATGACAATACAGTCTGGTGCTAAACCGGATGATCTACATTTAATATTAATAAATCTTTCACCACCCATGGTAAAATCGAAACCGGCTTCAGTAACAACATAACCTTCTTGTTCTTTCTTTTCTTCTGGACTTAAACTAGATGAAGTACCAGCTAATTTTAATGCCATTTTATCAGCTAAAATAGATGAAGCACCAATTGAAATATTAGCAAATGGACCAGCATGAACGAAAACTGGAGTACCTTCTAAAGTTTGCATAATATTTGGTTTAATAGCATCTTTTAATAAAGCAGTTAAAGCACCAGCACATCCGATATCTTCACAAGTAATTGGTTCACCGGCTTTTGATGATGCAACAACCATTTTACCTAATCTTTCTCTTAAATCTTCTAATGAGTTAGCTAAAGCTAAAATAGCCATACATTCAGAAGCAACAGTGATATCAAATCCGGTTTTTCTGGTAAATCCTTTTTCAGTTGGGGCTTCACCAACAGTTATACCTCTTAAGAATCTATCATTACAATCGACAACTCTTCTCCAGGTGATGGTATCTGGATCAATGTCTAATCTAACAAATTTAGAAATTTCTTCTTGAGTTAAATCATCTGGGTTGGTTTTTTCAATTCCTAATTTCTTTAATCTGTTTAACATACAAAGAGGGAATTTTCTAACACCTTTTTTAGCTGGTACTAATCTTCTATATAATGGACCATCTTTTTGGGTATTTTCATGGAACATTCTGGTATCAATAGCAGCAGCCAATAAGTTGTTAGCCATGGTAATAGCATGAATATCACCAGTAACATGCATATTGAATTCATCCATAGGAATAACTTGTGAATAACCACCACCAGCGGCACCACCTTTAATACCGAAAGTTGGACCCATACTTGGTTGACGAACATTAGCAAAAACATTCTTTTTTAAATGGGCACCTAAAGCTTGAGCTAAACCAACAGTAGTAGTTGATTTACCTTCACCTAAAGGAGTTGGAGTAATACCAGTAACTAAAACATATTTACCATTATCTTTATTTTTTAAACGGTTTAATAAATCTAATGAAACTTTAGCTTTATAAGATCCAAAAGGTTCTAATTCACTTTCTAAAATACCAGCTTCATAAGCAACTTGAGTGATATTTTTTGGTTGTTGAGCTCTTGAAATTTCATAATCTGAAGGAACTGGTTTTAAAAGATCTAATTTTAAAGGGTTGGTAAATTTTGGAGTTTCGTTATTTTTTGAGTAATGATTTTTTGCAGCAATTACAACATTATCTAATAAAGAAGCAACAGTCATTGGACCAACACCACCTGGAACTGGAGTGATTAATTTTGCTTTAGAAGAACAAGATTCAAAATCACAATCACCAACCATTCTTGAACCAGATTTTTTAGAAGCATCAGCAATAAAATTAGTACCAACATCAATTACAACAGCACCTTCTTTTAACCATTCACCTTTAACAAAGTTTGGTTGACCAATTGCACTAACAACAATATCAGCATGTGATAAGTAAGCTTGAACTTGAGCTAATGGAGTTTTAGAATGTAAAACACTTACAGTGGCATTAGCTTGAGTTAATAAATTAGCCATTGGCTTACCAACAATATCAGATCTACCTAAAACAACGGCATTTGCACCTGAAACTTCAACTTTAGATTCTTCTAATAATTTCATGATCCCCTTTGGAGTACATGGTAAGAAATGAGGTTTACCTCCTTTTTTGTTTAATTCACCAACGTTAAAAGGTCCAAATCCATCAACATCTTTATCGGCCAATACCGCATTAGTTACGGTAGTTTCATCAATATGAGATGGTAATGGTAATTGTACTAAGATCCCATCAACATTTAAAGAATTGTTTAATTTTTGGATTTGACTTAATAATTCAAATTCAGTTACAGATTCTGGTAAGTTGATAATTTCACAATCAATATTAGCTTCTTTGGCAGCCTTTAATTTCATTCTAACATAAGTTGAAGAGTCTTCTCTTTCACCAACTTGGATAATGGTTAAATTTGGTTTAAAATCATTATGTTTGGATTGAATAGCGTTGATTTCTTCGTGGATATTGTTACGGATGTTCTGTGCGATGGTTTTACCATCAATAAGACCAGCCATGATTAAGTTGAAAATTAAGCGATCTGAAAATTTTCTCTGGTAAAAAAAAATTATACGGGAACGAGTTTGAACGAGTCGCGAGAAAGAGTCAATTTGGGGAACGTTTTTTTTTTTGCAGCCAATGAGCTAGTCAAATACTACGACTAATGAATAGAGAATTGTGTATTAAATGCAAATTTAGATGATGCTATTAAAGGACTCTAGAGGATCTATATCTAAAGAATAGTTTTTAAATGAAGATTTCTCGTTGATTTTGTGTAAGATACTTCCAGGTCCCAAATTTATTAAAGTGGTTATACCCATACTCGATAAAGAGTCCATAGATTTGACCCATTGCACGGGGTTTGAGTTACTTTTGATGGTATCTCGGATATCCGAGGATATTTGACCTGTTAAGTTTGTAATTAACGGGATTTTGGCCCGGTTTAACTCTACTGTAGAGAGATATTCGTTTAATTCAGGCTCTATAGTTGCCAAACACGAATTATGAAACGGAATAGTTACAGGTAATTCCACTGCTCTCATAATTAGCTTTTCCCTTTTAAGGTCTTCTACAATTTTATCAACTTCAGTTTTGGTTCCCGAAATGGCAATCTGCTGATAAGAGTTGATATTTGCAGCCACCTTATCGCACTTTTTCAAGACGGTTTCGAAATTTACTGGTCTGAACATCAACGCTTTCATGGTATAACCTGAATAATTGGCGGCGTTCATTAACTTCCCACGCAAATGAACCAATTTGACGGCTTTTGGAATAGTTAAAGTCCCCGATAAAGCATGGGCGGTGTATTCACCTAAAGAATGGCCTAGTATTACCTTTGACTTGGAGATTATATCAATACCTGATTGTTTCAAAATCTCATTGATTACACAAGTTGTAGTTAAAATTGCTGGTTGGGCATTTGACGTATTCAACAACCAATTTTGAGAATTATTCCATAAGTTTTGGGTGAAATTAAACCCTAATTCGTTGTCTATCTCTTGTAGTAGGTGTCGGTAGAGATGAGAATACGATTTATACGGAGATAACAAATTTTCTCTGATAAAACCCTGGCCTGGGCACGTGACTGCTATGGATTTTAAATTCATCAACGAACAATTTGGCTTGAAGTGTTGATAAGCTTTAAACACAATAAACCAATTATATGGCCGGCAGGAAACCAACAGAACCCCGTGCGCACCGAGGCGGGACGAGCCTCCGCAGGCACGGTAGCGAGCGGAGAATGTTTAGGTTGGTGGTGCAGTGCAAATAGTACGGCGGTAGAAATGGTATGGTTATGACAGAGTTATGGCAGAGTTAGACTTTGTTATGGCAGGGTTATGGTATGGTTAGACTTTATAATGGCAGGAAAAAGTATAAATGGTGCCAGGTTTATAAATATAGGCAGGACCAGCTTATCGTAACCCAGGTAGTGGACCGGTCTCCAGCCCAAATAATAACAATAAAAACATGCAACTCGGCACCCTACTACGCAGACACCAAGACTTACTGGCTGGGGTCGAGGCCCAAAGTTGTGGGCCTAATTCATAGAACCGAGCCCCGAACCCCCGCCACGATGAAGCCAGTGGGCCAATGGTTGTGGCTGGCCATGCAGAAAATCGGGTCCCATTCGGTTCCAAACCGGTCCCAAATCGGTCCCAAATCGGCTCACACGCCAATGACGACCGGTGTTGACTATGGTCTCGACCAATCTCGTCCCACTTCCGACCACCACATTCTCCCTAACCCCTCGCGCCCACGAGCTGGCCCCAAATTCGGCCCCAATCGCTGCATACTACTTCCCTCTTTGGCGCATATCTTACGGCACCACAAGTTACCGCAAACCCGCGGACGGCCCGCCGTGCTGAAATATCCTCACTACTCGCGTCTTTGTGTTACCGTCGTCCACTCCCTGCTCCTCCCCCCTACGTCGCCTTATTTCACCGCCCCATTTGTTTTTTTTTTTACTACCATACCAAATTATAAACAACATGGAAGGTTCTGATATTAAAGCTAACAAAGATGCACTTGTTGCTTCATTAATTGACTTATCTAAATCAGCACAAGATGCTGCTAACGCTACTATTGCTTTATACAAATCAACTGGTCTTGATGCTACTTATCCATCAACTAGTTTAAATAACTTAGCTACAACTGTTAATGCGATGATTGCAAATGTTAAAGAAGCTAAAGGTATTGAAACTGTTGATAAAAAACCAATTAAAAAGAAGGTTGAAAGAGATCCAAATGCTCCAAAGAAGCCATTAACTATGTATTTTGCTTATTCTTTCCACGTTCGTGATTCAATTAGAGAAGAAAGAAAAAAGACTGGATTACCACCTTTAAGTGCAATTGAAATGAATGAATTTGTTAAAGAACGTTGGAATAAATTAGATGATGAAGAAAAGAAAAAATGGCAACAAAAATATCAAGAGCAATTGAAAGAATATAATAAACAAAAGGAAGCTTATCAAGCTAAATTAGCTAAACCTGAAGAATCTCCAATTGCTCCAAAATTAGATGTTGCTGAATCTGATAGTTCTGATGATAGTTCTGAAGAAGAAGTTTCAAAGAAGGAGAAGAAAGAAAAAAAGAGAAAGAGTGATAAACATGATAAAAAGGAAAAGAAAAAATCTAAAAAGGATAAATCTGAAAAGAAAGATTAATCGTTTTTTTAGTGAAAAATCTTTTTTTTGGTTTATTAATTTTATCAAATTCTTGAGTGTATTAAAATGTTTTAATTGTGTTATTTTGTATTGTACTATAGGCTAGAATAAAAATTATTTGCCTTATATTTACATTCTTTTTTGTTTTTTAATATGTGCTCTTAAAACTTTTTGACGATCTCTTAATGAAAGTCTTTGCTTACCTTGAACGGCCTTTTTATGAATCATCATAACGAAATTCTTCTTTCTTGCTTTTTCTCTATTAGTAGTTGAATGTGGATTTTCTCTTTTACCTTTACGAGATCCAAATTTTTCTCTTTCATCTCTACCTTCTCTTGCATGAGCAATTCTTTCTTCACGTAATTGTTTATATTTAACTGGTCCAACCAATGAATCTCCATCAACTTGATCATCATTTTTAATTCCCATTTGTTTTTCAACTCCTGCTTGAACTCTAAGTTCATCTAATTTAGCAAAATCTGCTGGGGTTAAAATTTTACTAGAAAGTAATTTAGTCATAGCTTCTTCATTATTGATAACTTTTTCTTCAGCTTTTTCTTCATCTTCTTCATCATCGGATAATTCCAAATCTGAATTATCTGAATTATCAGATTCTGGTTTATCTTTATGTTTATCATCGTCATCTTCATCATCAGTACTAACATTATATTCTTTATCTGATTCAATAGTAACCCAATCACCTTCAATTTCATCATCTTCACTGTCTTCATCTTTTTCTTCAACTTCCCAATCTTCATCGTTTTCGTCATTACCTTCAATTCCATTTTCTTGTTGCCATTTGGCTAATAATTCAATACCTGGAATTGTAGTAGTAGATTTTTCAATACCAAATTCTGGTAATTTAGATTTCTTATCACTATTTTGTAATTCAATACTTGCAATTTTACCTCTATCTTTTCTATGTAACATTTCTGGTGCAACTTCACGATATAAAGTAATTAAAGATCTTGCAGCCATCATAACCGCCTTTGATTTAGATCCTTTATATTCAGTCAAATCTTGTAATAATGTAGAGTCAATTGCTAATGGAGCTCTTGATAAGATTTCTCTAATAGTATTTAACCCAGCAGACGCAACTTCTGCAGAAACACCATCACTTACGAATTCATCTGCAATCTTACGTACAACAACAGAAATTGATTCAGGTGGTACTAAATCATGAGATGCTTGAGCAGTTGCAGCCATGATTTGAGTAACATTTCTTTGTTTAGGAGTTAAATATTTTAAGAAAAATGAATAAATCCCTAAAATAGTTAACTTATGAGATCCAATTAATCTTGAAATTAAATTCATAAACATGATTTTTTGATCTAAATCAAATTTATTTGAATTTTTACCACTTAAATGACCAGTAAATAATTGTTCAGCAAACCCTTGAGCATCTCTTAATAAATGAATAGCTGAAAAATTAAGGAAAATCTGAGTGTTTTTAGAATTTTTCTTCTTAACAGCTTTGGCAGCTTGTTCTAATTTTTTACCTCTTTTACTGGTCTTTTTATTGATCTTTAATTTATGTTTTAATGCATTCATGTCAAATCCTTCTTCATCACTTGAGTTGTCTTCAAAGTTTTCTTCTCTTTCTTTATCAGCACCTAAGAAGAATTTACAACCAGAAACTGCAACTTTAACATCTGGATGTAATGCAGCTTGTGTCATAATTTCAACGGTTCTTGAATCATCCCAAATCCCTCTTCTCCATAATTCTCTGGTTAATTTGGTAGCCCATAACCCTTGAGAATCTCTTTGTTCTAATAAATTAAATAATAATGCTTGAGTAGATCTATTTATTTTTTGATTTTTAGCTCCAGTATTAACAGCCTTTAATAATGATATTAATGTACTATAAATTTGACGTCTTAAGTTTTTGGCATGTTGTCCACTTTGGGAATGATTATTATATGCTGTAAGTAATGGGAATAAAGTTTGAATTAAAAATTCTGGACTTATAACATCTTTATTTCTTAACATGGTTAAACATTGAATAATTTTTTCTCTTAATTCATGAGGCAAGTCTTTATGGTTATTTAAAAGTAAATTTTTCAAATCATTAGGGAAATTTGCTGTTTCCTTTGGATAACAGTTACAAACAGCAGAAACAAATCCAATTAAATCACCAAATTCTTGACCATTATTAGCGGAAGGGTTTGATAAAAAGATATCTCTTAAGGAAGAATAGTGGGCAAACTGTTGAAGAAACTCTTCATGATAGGATTCTGGATCTCTTTTGACAACGTTTTGTAAGAGAATGATATTAGTTGGCAAGATAGCCACTCTTCTTTTCTTTGCCATATTGATAGTTTTTTTTATCTAGCTCATCGCGATAAAAAAAGTCCTAATATGGGGGACCGTGTATGCAGGATATTATATCAAGAAATGAAGCAGCATCGATATGGATGTTAATTTAGATGGAGAGAGGTATTGTTGTTATATATATGTTAAGAATTGGTTAGTGTGGGTCTTTGAAAACTATTAGCCCTACTTTGATCCGATTCTGCAAAGAAATTGTGTCAATATCTGTCAGCGTCCTTGACAAGGTATCTCATCTCGTGAAAATCGCATACTTGAACAGATCATAGAAATCTAAACCTATTATTTCTAGAAATCAATCCGCTCATTAAAAAACCAAAACACTACAACCATAGTCACAATTATTCGTACATTATACATTATTACACACTCGTTAAAAAAGTTGCCCAAGGGCATTATAATTAAGTTTCTTAGAATAAGATTTCTTTTGAATTTCATTCTTAACACTTTCTAAAGCTAATCTAGAATCATCAGTTGTACCATCAGCTCTAATAGCACTACTAAGCCCGTCAACATCATCAGCTGGTGAAGTCTTTTTCCGTCTTTTCCTAGCTCCAGATGTATTACCTGTTAACTCATCTGTTTCTAATTTAAGACGTTTACGTTCTTGTTCTTCTAAATAATCAGAAAACTTGGTTAACCATACCTTCTCTTTTTCTTCAATTTTCAGTTCATCATTGAAAAATTCCAATTCTTCTTGTTCTGTAAAGATAACATCATCTAAATCAGGTTCAGATGATACTTTGTTTAAATATAGATCGCTTGTACCTAATTTTTTAACTAAATCTTTAGGTTTATTCTTTTCAATTCGTATTGATAATTCATCGTCTTTTTTAGAAGGTGCTTTATAAACCCTATTTGCCAATGAACCTTGAGTTAAAGTTTGAACTCTTTTTAAATGCCTATCAAGTTCTTCTACAGAAAAATCACAATCATGTAAAAGGGTTTTAATATGATCTTTACCATCATTTTCCTTTTCATCTTTTGGAATATGAATTCTACCAAGTTTGGTACGTTTACTAAATTTACCGGAATCTATACTACTATCAAGTGATGATAATCTTGAACCTCTTCCTAAATTTCTAGCAGGTTTAGATTTATTTAAATTGGATACTAAAGAAGGTTTATCTTTTCTTAATCTTCTGGCTTCTTGTTCGTCTTCAAGAATCTTTGAAATTTTTTGTTGACGAAGGGCCATTTCTTTTTGTAACTTTAATTCCATTGCCTCAGATCGTTTAAATGATGGTGGATCAGCAGTTTCAATTAAATTTGCACTTTCTCTGAATTCCTTGATGGTTACTTTACCAGCAGGAGTTTCTTTAAATTCTCTCATTCTTTTTTGTAAAGTATCTTCTGCAACATGTGCAACAGCTACAATTTCAGCATGGTTTCTTCTAAACCCATTCATTCTTGCAGCCATTAAAACACATGCACCAGCAACTCCAGCAGGTCTTCTACCTTCATGAATCCAATCATCAGACATCCTTTTAGCTAACATAATTGCATCTTTAATGACTCTAATTTTCCCATTTTCTTGTTCACTATCAAAATTTAACTTTTCAGCAAAATGTGAAATAAATAATGAAGGATCAGCTAATGGTAACTTCGTTATATGTAAAGTCCGTACCATCTTTAAAAATGTAGCACCTAATGAGAATACAGATATCTGTAATTTGGAGCTAAAGTCTATTAACATATGATGGGTTTTTTCTTTTCTACAAGCGATATAAAGACATGCAGCAGTAACGGTTTGGGATCTTCTTCCCTGAACAAAATTGAAACTAAGAGCCAACAGGAACCAATTACAAGCAGCTTGATGGATATAATCAGGAATATTTAACGCAGCAGCCAAGTCTCTTATGTTCCGTTTACCCGTAAGTAGCGTCTGTTCACGGGAATCCATGGCATTATTACGACCATGAATATGGGCATGGGCCTGGTCGTGGCCCATCATAGTCCCTTGTAAGACTGTACTACCCGATGAGGTTTCTTGAAATTCTGGGTTATTAACTATGGGGTTTTCATGGATAACAATCCCACACGAGTTACATGTCATGTTACCGGAGTTTGTGGCCATGTCTGTTTCCAAGGTTGGCTCTCCACATTGGGGACAGGCGTCTTTGTTGATGGACAGCATGAATGGTTGATGATTATTATTTCGCGCAGACTTGTTTATTGATCAGAGAAATATTTCTGGTAGGGCGAGAGCTAGGGTGAGGTTGGTACGGGATGGGCCGGTGATGGGTGCGGGTGGCACGGTAGATGGTGGTAAATAGTAAAATGGTGCGATGGCAAGTAGTGGTTTGAGATGAAGAAAGGATAACATGTCGCAAGTGTAAATGTCGCGGAAAATAGAGATAACAGTACTCTCTCACAGGAATCGGATAATGAAGCCGTATTCTGTAGACTTGTCCTTACTGGCCCCCTTAAATTCGCTACCCTTTTTATAAGCCCTATTTCTATAGTACCTTCGTTGTTTACATTTCTAACCTTACGTGCCGTGCACCCTATCTGAACCTTATCACTCGCGTTGTGGCGACATTTGACATCCGCATTATTTAGTATCACCATCCCCCGTTGATTTAGTTTTTTAACTTCGTAGCATCATGTTTGACGAAAATACTAAATCACAAAGAATTATTGTTTTAGGACCAGGAGAGTCCGCCAAAGTTAGAAGAGCATCCAAAAGAGAATCCTCAAGAGCTGCAAAAGAAGATAACTTATATTTTTTCCACCCTCAAGTCTCTAAAGATCACGCTGAGCTTATCAATGATGGTGGTAAATTGTTTATAAAAGATTTAGGTTCAAGTTTTGGTACAATTGTTGGTGACCAGGTGCTTAGACCTTCAGAAATGATCGAAGTTTCCCACAATTATCGTGTTGGGTTCGTGTTGGTTAAGTCTATTAATAAGATCACCAAGGTATTTGAATCAGTTTCTGGTCCTGTTAGTTTGGACGATTTTGATGGCGCTAATGTTTTCCTTCAATTTGATATTGAAGTGGAAGAGTCCAACGATGTTCTCCAAGTCAAATTCAAGCCTGTACACGAAGGATATGCTGTTGATTCATCTATTGAAACCTCTGAACCATATCTGATTTTTGACGTTTCTGATGATACTGGAGATTATGAAGTTGAAGTATTGGATACCAAGCCGGTAAACGCCGATTATTCCGAGGATGAAAGTGATGAAGATTTTCAAGTTCATGAGGAAAGTGAAGAGGAAGACACCGGATTCACTCAACACTTATCTGATGATGACTTGTTTATAGTTAACAAGAAAACCAAAACTGCTGAAGATCTTGAAAGAGAATTTGAAGAACAAAGAGAAAGAGCGTTTTTGGAGTATTTGGCTAATGAAGAGGTTCCGCTTACTAAAAACCGTGTATCTATTAGTGATTTAATCAATGAAGATGAATCTGATGATTATAGTGGTTCTGATGTGGATGACTCGGAAATCATTCAATTTGCTTGTAAAGAAACTGGTGAAGTTTCAGGACTTCATGAACTTCTTACCAAGAATTTTTCAGATGAATCATCTGAAGATGATCAAGATTATAATGAGGAATCTGATGATGACATTGTTTATTATGTTGTTGATGGTAACGATTTATCTTTAGCTCAAGGTAAACAGTCAACTAAACAAAGTAAATCGACCCAATTCAAGGGAATTGAACCACCTTTAAAGAAATCATTTTTGAAGGGATTTTTAAAAGAAGCGGGTAAGGCTTCAATTTATATTATTGGAACTATTGTTGCCTTGGGTGTTTACGGATTAGTTCAATCTGATTAGTGTGTTATTTTGGTTAATTTTGGTTAATGTTTGGTTTATATTGGTTAATATATATTACATGTTTATTTACGATAATTATAGTTCATTGGCAGTTGTGCGTTCATCATATCAGGACTAAACTGAGGCAGCATTTGTTGGAAGTTTTGGGCCATGGGTGATTGGGTCATTCCACCTTGGTTAAGCATATCACTAGGCATTTGTGGTGACGACTGTTGAACTTGTTGTTGAGCCTGTTGTTGAGCCTGTTGAGCTTGTTGTTGGGCCTGTTGCTGTTGCTGCTGTTGTTGTCTTTGTCTCTGAAGTAACTGCAACTGTTTAAGTCTTTGAAAGTACAACGGGAACTTCTGCACAAGCTGTTGTTGAATAAGCTTAGCCTCTTGGATTGCTCTTTGTTGTTGTTGTTGAGTCAATTGAGTCTTGGTAGGTGTCATACCAGTATTACCCATCAACACCAATGCACTCATCTTCTGTTGCATTTGTTTAAACACTTGTTGCTCTTGGGCATTTAAAGTATTTTGAAAGATTTGTTGTTGCTGTTGTTGAAAGAGTTGCCTAAGTTGAGATGGTTGACCAGTTTGACCTTGAGATTGTTGAGCTCTTGATCTAGCTTGTTGGAGTTGTTGTTGTTGAAGTTGCTGCTGTTGAAGTTGTTGTTGTTGAAGCTGTTGTTGTTGAAGTTGTTGCATATTAGGTGATTGGTTTGCTGAATTAACTGGCATTTGTTGTTGTAATTGTTGAATTCTAGCATTTGGCGCAGGTCTACCCATAACTGGATTACCAGCATTAGTATTAGACATATTTAACGATTGATATTGTTGCTGTTGCTGTTGTTGAGGTTGTTGATGATTAAAAGATTGTGGCATACCTCCCATTTGTGGTGATACTTTTTGTCTTTTAGCAGCTTGTAATTGTTGTAATTGTTGCAATTGTTGTTGAGAATGTTGTAATTGTTGAGGATGTTGGTTTGTTTGTGCATGTTGTTGTTGAGAGTGTTGTGGATGCTGTTGTTGAGAATGTTGTTGTTGTTGAGCTTGTTGTTGTCTTTGTTGTTGTTGCAATCTAAGCTGTTGTTGCTGTTGAGGAGTTAATTGCTGAGTTCTAAAGGTATTAGGTTGTTGAGACTGAGCAGCTTGTACTGGGTTTGTAGGTGGAACTTTTTGTGGTACTTGTGGTGATGCACTTCTACCATTAAGTAACCCAGTAGTAGCAGTACCACTATTTTGTCGTATAGTATTAACTCCCATATTAGAAGCTTGCATAGCAACAGTAGCATCCTTTTGAGCCTTTTGAGCTTCTTTACGTTTTCTAATATCCTCAATAAACCTTAATCTCATGAATTGACCGGTGGTTGATATATTGGTACCACCATTAATACCAGTAGCTGATGGTAAAACATCGGGTTTTTTAACTTTAAATTCAGGACCAACAGACCCTTCTTTGGATTTAGCAGGAGTACCAGGGCCAAGTTGTTGATTTGTAGAAGATGTACCCGAGCTCACAGCAGCAGAACCAGTTAATGATGAATGGCTATTTCCAACAACAACCAATTTCTTTTCAGATTCATCAGTTCTTTTAAATTTGTTTGTAAGTAAGAACATAATTTCTTCATATTCTGAAGATTTATGTAACACCATTTCTTCTTGGTGTAATTTTCTTGAAGGTCTTTCGACTTCTTTACGATGTGAATGGATGATTTTATAATCATCTATCGATTCATCATATTCAATTTTTGGATAACCCGAATCAGGTTTCAAGATTTCATCTTGTTGATAAGGATTAAGTTTAACTGAGAGATCCAATTTTCTATTAGTTAAATTTAAGATTTCTGATTCCATTTGAAGTGCCAAAGGGTCAGTAAATTTAGTTAAAGCAGAATCGGTATGGTATAATAAATCATAATATAAAGATAGAGGAGTTGGTCTTAAGAGGGTTCTATAAGTTTTAGGCTTTGTGTTTAGTTTTTTATCACCCGAATCATCTGATTTTTCACCAGGTTTAGTCGTGGTTGAAGTTGGAGTTGACCCATTTGCATTAGACTCTTTAGTAGATGTACCAGTGGTGGTAGGATTGGTACTAGTTGGAGGTAATGGACCAACAGGAACCATATTTCTATGATCATACACCTGTAAAATCAAACAACCATCATAAGATTTGATAGAAAAATCCTTTATTAGCTCACTAGCTTCTATTGGGATCTCTTCTTTTAATATATGATGGAGAAAATCTTTAATCAAGGGAGAATCTTTGGGAATAACCGAAGAATCTTGAGAATTATTGAAACGATAATGGTTTTCAAAGATATGGAAAGTTAAAGAAGGAGGAAATTTGGCGTATTTCTTGAGGATTTCTTCAGAAGTGGTAGCAAATTCATAATTTTTCACCTTTTGTTGTCTCAACTGTTGTTGTTTTAGTTGTTGTTGCTTTAAAAGTTGGAGTTGTTGCTGTTGTTGTTGTTGGGTTAATCCATTAGAAGAGATTCCGTTTCTAGCGGTTGCACTAACATCCGTCATGATTTAATTGAGTATGACACAATGTACACAGCAGTATGGGGGTATGAAGTATAGACGTTCGCGGTGGATTTTTTCTGTTGAGCGAGGCTGCGAGAGCAGAAGCAGCGACGGCTTGAGAGCTTGAGAGCGCATGAAAGTGCAGTAGAAGCCGGAGGGAGCAGAATGGTAAGCCTGAAAGCTCAGAGATCCGAAAGCACAGAGACATAAAGGCACAACAGAGTCAAAGATTTCAGCCGCCGCAATGCATTAGATATTATACAAGTAAACTACAACTTTGAAGAATCGTTAGTTAAGCAGAACTCTAACAATTTAAATAATTTAGTTCTATCATTATCATCATGGACCCACAATCCAAAAATCTCCCCTAATAAATTCTTTACAATGATAAGATTATCATTAAGCTCTACGTCCATTTTTAGTATGCCTGTGTTGTTTACACCTCTAGGAAAGTAGTGGTTGGTGACATTATTAGGAAGAAGTCCAATTGAAAAACACTCTGGGTTACTTCTGTTCAAGAGTATTAATCCATAACAGAACAAGTTTTGTAAATCTGTGAATGATGGGTAATATCCTGGTTGGGGAACCTTGAATTCTCTTAAATAAAGCGATAAACTGCCCTGGTAATCGGTCTTAATCCATTGTTCGTTGGTATCATCGAATTTATATACGACGGTATATGGAGTATGATATAATAATTTTTTGACACAAGGATCGTATCTTCCTATCACATTGAAGTTTAAGGTTGTCTTATACAATTCTAAGGCCTTTTTACGTGATAATTCTTTCTTTGGTTTGGCCATTTTTCAACTTGAAGTGAAATTAATTTTGATAAAAACTGAAAATTTGTCCGCGCACTGAGCAACTAGAAGATTTCAACTTTCAACATGTTTAAGAATATCATTAGACAAACACCTAAAACCACTCAATTGACTCGTGGATTCAGAACTACCACTCAATTAAAAGTGCAAGTTGGCGATAAAGTGCCAGCTATTCCAGTTACTTTTGAAAAACCGGGCAATCAATTGAGCATTGCTGATGAATTAAAGTCTGGTAAAGGAATCATTGTTGGGGTTCCTGGAGCTTTCCTGACAGGTTGTTCTGTTACTCATGTCCCAGGATATTTGGAAAACTTGAAGAAATTCCAAGAAAAGGGTTACAATAAGTTATATATTGTTGCAGTTAATGATGCTTTTGTCGTTGATTCCTGGAGCAACACCTTATTGAAGGGTCCAAATGATGCTGTTAAGTTTGTTGCTGATCCAAAAGGTGAGTTTGTTGGAAACTTAGACTTGTTGTTTGACGCATCCAAGTTCTTTGGTAACGAGAGATCGAAGAGATTTGCTTTGCTTGTTGAAGATGGTGTTATCACCAAGACTTTTGTTGAGCCAGAGAACACACCTATTGATGTTTCTGCTGCTGAGAAGGTGTTGGAGGAAGCTTAGACAGGTATGCAATTAGGGAGACTCAAGTGCTCAGACGCTTAGGGATGTAGGTAATGCCAAACTCTATTTAGGAATATACACTGATTTAAAGGCCTTCATGATAGCGTACATTTTGCAGCCAGTCGCACAAATTTTTCACCATGATAAGGCTACTTTGCAACAGACACCACGCTAAGTTCGCCAACGAAGGACTCTTTTCGGTCATACGACCACATCCAAGACCATTTCAAGCGTTTAGTTTCAAGTTTTATTCCACAGGCCCATTCAGCGAAGACGAGATCCAAACTGCCAAAGCATGGTTGAAGTCGTTTACTCCAGACCAAATACCCATCAAAGAATTCGAGATTTCATACAGTAGAGCTTCCGGTCCCGGAGGACAAAAAGTCAATAAGACCTCTTCAAAAGCTACCGTTAGTTTGGACGAAACCAGGTGGCTCAATCCTCAGTTTTGTTATTGGATCCCCAAGCCTATTAGAGCCCAAATTGCTGAGAAGAGGATACGATTCGAGACCAAATCCGGCGGTATTCTCATTCAATCTGACAATTCCAGAAACAGAGACGTTAACACAGAGCGGTGCTTTAGTAAACTACTCGAGGAAATCAAGTCCCAGGTACATTTTGAAGAAGAAATGAGCGAGGAAGATAAGAAAAAGTGGGAAGAACTCAAGAAAGTTAGTAAAGAAAAACGAATGTTGTTGAAAAAAAAACAGAGTGATAAACGCAAGAGCAGATCAAAGAAAATCGACTTTTAACAAAACAACTTTGACAAAACAACTTTAACATAAAAGCTTTAACAAAACATGTTAACCACTGGCCACATCGTTTGTATATAGATTTAGTATAGTCGCACAAAATTTTCAATAAATACTATATGGACACCCGATTCTCCAAACACATTGAACTGGCATACACTTCAATAACGGGTGCTGTTGATGAACTTAACAAGAACACGGAAGGCTCCTTATTGTTATCACCAAGTACAGATGCAGCCCTCTTTGAGACACTTGAAGCGGCCCTTGAACAAATCGACGTAGAATGTGCCAGTATAGACATCACCAACTTGGATGATGAGCAGAAAGAAACCATTTCCAAATTCAACGAATCGTTACAAACAAGATCCAAAATGTTCATTAGTTCACTGGGATTTGATAAGGCAAGCCAGCAATATATCGACCAATTATTTGAGTCTATTAAACAACCAAGCACCGAAGCCACCGTCAAAGTAGGTGAAAAATCCATAATACAAGCCGTTTCAGATAGTTATAACAGGATCTGCTTATTGTTAGATACATTAATTCACTTATCAACCAAAAATGCCGAATATAAACGAGTTTTCTATCAAGTAATTACCAAAGTGACGGGCGCTTTACTTGAAATTTCAGTACATGAGCTCGATACTTTTTTCAACTACTTAGAATCAAGAACTTCGTTAATAATAGGCACCATCTTCAACAGATCAATAACTTCCGATAGAATTGCCATGTTGGAATTGTGTAATCCTTTAACTGATAAATTTCACCAATCAGACAAAAACCCATACTTTAAAGACTCTTTTAATGATTTAATGCAAGCTAGAATTAGGTCGTTTATCAGTAATTTGTTCAGTTTGGATGATAACACAGGGCTTAATAAGTACTTCTATACGTCTGAAAGAACATTACCCGAAGCCAGTCTTCGTAGATACCCTGAAGATAGGACCAAATTTAGATTTGTAAGCGATCTCTTAACATGTCTAAAAGTATTTAGAGACCCTTATGCATACTTAAAACCATCAAAGAAGAAACAATTCAACGATTTTACTTATGTTTTAGAAGAATTACTTAAGGAAATCTTGAAGAAGGAAACTGCATACTTAAAGTCTAATACTTCAGATAAGTTCTTATATCTGGAACCCAAATCGTCTGAAACTGTAAAATATTTGACTGAAAAGTACCAAAATACTCTATACTTTCCCGAAAATTATTGGATCTCATTATTTAACGAACATAAAGATAATTTGAAACAAGAAGTACTTGAAGATCAAGATTTTTTTTATAATTTATTAAATGATCATGTTTTCAGAGAGGTTTTTATAGTTCAAACATTTATCATAATCAGCTTTTATATAGAAACTTCAGCAACTTCGAAAAAAACCTTATTGAGAGGGTTCCCATCGGGTACAAAGCATATAATCGATGACAATACACCCGAATCAATATCAAGCTTTTTCTTTCAATTGAAGAAAACGGTTATTCGTGATCTTAGAAATGCTGATCTGAGCTTTTCATTTCTTCTTCTGACCATTTCTATCTGTGAAAAATATTGGTGGCAGTGGTTACTTTATGGTAAAGATTTAGATACTAATAAGCCTCTATTACAAGATAGAGAATTAAAGCAAGAACAATTAGATGAAGTAGACACAGCTTTTAATGGTTTATTCCCTTATAAGGATAAAAAGTATTTCAATGTTTATGCTACACCTCAATTATCTCGTAGAATGAAAAGTGTAAGAGGTTTAAATAATATAAATGTTACGGTTGAGGTCTCAGATGAGGTAATGGATATAGAAGATGATGATCAAAAGAAGGTTCATTTATGGACTCAATTAAGACAAAAAAGACAACATGAATGGATGCTGTTTGGAGATTTAAACGACGAAGATGTTAATGTAAAGAATCAGAAACTAGAATAGAATATTTTAATGTATAATCTAATGAGGTGTTCATATTTCGGTAACGGTTAGGCGCTGTCGCGTTACCGCCGGTCGCGCGACGTACCAAAGTCATCGCGAAACGCGTCTGAGTCGTCTTCGTTAAATCTTGAAACGTATACCTCATGGCAAAGAAAAGTCGAAAGAATTCCAAAGCTGTAGGATCTCCCTCCAAGAGTCCCTCCAAGACAGCCAAGCAATCAAAATCACCATCAAAGATTGTTAAGTCTTCTGACTCTCCTGCAAAAAGAACCAGATCTGGCCGTTCAAGGTCGTCTAAGAAGCTGAGAGAGTCCACACCTACTCAAGAAGATGCCACTGCACAAACACAATTGAATCAAAAACCGCTAGTGACAGATGCAGCGGTGAAACCTGCACTGGAAGATGTTGCTAATGAATCAATGTCAGCACAAGAGCCCCAGGAGATACAGCAGACTGAGGTGGCTGAAGAAGCTCAAGCGACTCAAGACATCGAAGAAACCGAAGAGATATCACCAAAGCCCGAGCCAATTACGATGGAAACAGAAACGGTTACAGAAACTGCCGTGGAGCAAGTCGAGGAATCTGTAGATAAAGTCAAAGAGAAACCGGTGGAACAAGTGAATGAAGAGAGCACCACTCAACATGCCAATGAAGTAACTGAACAGAGTTCTACACCACCAACCAACGAACAAAATACCACACCACCAACCAGCCAACTTCCCATGAAGGAAGAGCCAACTACCCAAGCGCCCATCGAAGAGATTACGCTGCAAATACCCATAGAAGCACCCGTACAACTAGCACCACCACAGACTTCAGAGCCCGAATCATCACCACAGACCTCCAACAGACCCACAGATTCGAAAATGGAAGAATTGAACTCCTCTCCTATCAAACAAGTACCTCCAAAGTGTCAGTCACCCTCAAAGAAGAAGAAAAGTGTAGCCTTTTCCGATGATTTAGTGTGTGATGTTCCTTCAAGCCCAGCATCTAAACCTTTAACCTCGACCCCACAAAAATCAATTCTTAAAACCATTAATGAAAACGCTTCCTCACCCGTATCTTCACCAAAACTCGTATATACAAGAGATAACTTCACTCCACAGAACCCTTCTTTCTGGACTGAAGGAACCATTGTTCAATTACCTCTTGGTTCGAACTTGTTAAAGACTTTCTTTCTTGGAAGTATTCAAGTATTAAAAGAAAAGTCTTTCACGAGGCGGTTTGAAGTATATGCTTCATTAAATTATAACCTTAAACTCAACCTTTCGGGCTTAATCCAAAACATTTTTGTTCCACCATCGAAAGAACTGTCACCATTGAAGACCAAAAAAATAGAGGCCAATCATCTTTCAACTCTTTCTGCATTGATTCAAAAAGATATTTGTCAACTTGAAAAAGATTTATTTGAAAAACCTGAAGGTAACGATAGTAATAAAGAAAACGAAGAGCTGAATAAAGGTGGGCCGTTCTCTACTAGAAGCTTAGGTCAAGCATTGAAAGTGGTTTCATTCATCTTAACTGATCCCGAATTAAGTAACCATTTATCTGCTGAAGATATAAGGTGGTATTATAGCCACTCTGCAGCAATGGTACTTAAACCAACCATCTCTAAAACTTTGACTTTACCATATGTTAGTATCATAAAGGAATTTAAATTTTCACCAAAGAGAAGAAGAGTGATATTTTCAAGTCCTGGTCTTGATATCCCAGAATCTGTGCTTTCATCTATATTAAAGATGAAAAATTTCACTAGTTCATCATTAGTAACTGAAAAGTTTTGTTGTTTAAAAAACTTAGTCTCTAATTTTCCTAAAATGATGTGGTACAACTTTAATAATTGGTTCCCAACATTCTTATTAAGTATTTGTGATGTTACATCACCTCTTTTTTCCAAATATTCTAATACTGGTATTCAGACATTATTGGAAGTTTCAAAAGCGTACTTACAGGATATTCATGTTCCAAAGATGGTCAATGATTGTTTGAAAAGTGATTTTAATAATAAATTTCAAAGTTTCACCAGTATCACTGACTTGAGTAACAATAATGAAGATGATGAAGGTCATGTACTCAAGAACTTTGATTTCGTAATAGAGTCAATAACCACTCTACTTGAATACAGAAAGTTTAAGATGGCTATGGATATTTGGTTTTCAATTAGTCTTTTAACTTGTGATCCTGCCAAAGGATTTGATAAATGGGATGGTGTAGATAGATGGATTTCTGTTTGGAGAGGTTGTTCCATTATAAATAGTCCCGAAGCACAAGTAGAGGCCATTAGCTCTTGGAAATGTGTTACATATAACTTATGTTACCAAGATCTTGATAATCTTACATCGTATGAAAAACACGGGGATCTCAAATTTGGCAAAGTTATTGAAACTTCTGAACATCTTGAAAGTAAAATAAAACTTTTGTTCACTTGTTTCACCGAGTTTATGAAGAAATCAACACTTTTCGATGATTCTTGTAATGTCCTTGATTCTCATGTACTTGGTATAATTTATTTATTGGTTAACTCACAAACCAATAAATCAAATAATCGTTTGAACTTTTACTGGGAGAAAATAATTCAACCAATATTAAGAGCTTATTTTGAACATGAGAACTCACAAAGACTTCTGTTAATGGGCTACAGGTTATTCACCAAGTTGTTAAGACCACCCGCTGTTGAAGAAAGACCGGTTAATCCTTTTAAATGTTTATCTTTAGAACCATTAACTGCTGCAGATTTATGTTCCTTAAGTACATCTTGGAAATATCAAAATCATAAGAAATTAGGTGAAGTTGTTGAAATTGCTTTTAAATCATCTACTCTTGATTTGAATTATAAATTAAGAATTTTAAATTCATTTTGTTGTGTCTTTAAACCATTTATGATTAATGCCCCAGTATTTGATGACCAGATGACCGAAATTATTGGTACTATCTATAAGTCAGTCGCCTCTTTATTTAAATATGAGGATATGGGTGTTCAAGATTTAATTACAGTTTTTAGCACCTTAGTAGAATCGTTTGGATTATCAAAACTCGCTGGTGTCGATGACCAAGGTAAAGTAATTGATAATTTATTGATGCTTATTTTAGAGGAAGTTCAAAATGTTTCAGATGATCACTATGAGAACACGCTTGATGGGTTTTTCCAAATTGTTGATAAGATTAAATATCTTCCATTATTAATGTCACTTATGAAATCACCAATTTTCCAAGCTGTTTCTGCTCAATACAAAGAGAAGATACTAAAGAAATGTAAAATTAACTTGGGATCTCTTACTGAGTTGAGATTAACCGGTGAGTTCTTTCAAACATTCACCGAAGGATTCCATGGAATCGCTAAAATGATCATTCAAGAATTAGTACTTTTAAAGGAAGATCAATTCGAGTCGACCGTAAACTTGGTAGGAGTTCAAAAGTGGGCTCAACCGGTATTCAATTACTTTGTATTATTAATTCACTCTTCTCCATTTAATCACATGAAGCAAGTTGCATTTAATTTAATACTTTTAAGATTTGAATCTGATCAATCATTTCTTGATACAATTAGTTTTTTAATTGAAAATAACTTTGATCTTGAATTATTTAATGTCAGAAAAGGTATGATGAAAAAATATCAAGCTCTTTCTGGATTTTTCAGTTATAAATTCAAAACCATTTATCTGGAATACTTGAAGTCAGTGAAAAGTCAAAGAAATTTTTCACTTTTAGATGAACTTTTATTGACTTGTTATGAAAATGGCTTTGAAATTAAACAAATAGCCTATAATATTTGGGATGATTTACCGTTAATAAGGGCAAAATGGAGTGAAAATTCTGAAGTTTTTGAATATGACAGCCCAAGAATCTCTCCTTCGGCACAAGAAAAAGAAGAAGACGATGAAGAAAATTGGAATTCAGATTATGATTCAGATTCTCCTGATAATACCTTTTCTCTGGATACTGGGCAATCAGAGAATGCAGATGAAAGCTTTATTAGTACTGAAGCAGAGATCAATAGCGAGGCAGATCTCAATAGAAAGAGACCAAATCCACAAGATGAAGAGCAAGCTCAATCAGATTCATCTAAAAGACCTTGTTTAGAGGTTTCAGATACTTTACCATCTAGAATAGCTAGTCTTGGTCAAGCTACTCCAACTGAGGTACCTCTGACGCAAAAAATTTGCAGCCAAAAATCAAAAATTGAAGAATTAACCAATCTACTTAAATCTTTCACCGACGATGATGTAAAAAATATCACACTTGAAGAGAAACATAAGCTAGAGGTAAATATCTTACAATTCATGTTAGCATTAAAAGAATAATCACCATATGTATAGTAATAAATACTTCGCGATACTGTTCAAATTTTTAGTGAAAAAAAATAAAAAAAAAATCTGTTTGTTAAATATGGCACCCAAAAGAAAGAGAGAAACCACGAAGCCGAAGAAAAAACTTAACAACAGAAAGAAACAAGCTAAAATTGTAGCCGTGGCCAATAAATTCGAAGCTTTGGAGAATAATTCAGACTCCGACGTCATTTATGACTTCAAAAAGAGCGCTGACATAGTGCTTGATGATGATTATGATGAGGACGATGACGACGATTCCAATAAAAGTGATGCTTCAGATTCCAGTGATGATATTCTTATAGAGTCAGATAGAGAATACTCCGATAATGAGGCTGCCAAACCTGACAATGCCAAAGATGAGGTCGAGGAAGATGATATTGAAGATGGTGATGAGCCACCTAAGAAACAGCAGAAATTAAATGAACTTGCAGGTAATACCGATTTCATTGGCCTAGGCGAAATCTCGTCAGAAGAAGAAGAAGAAGAGGTTGGCGAATATTCAGATGATGGGGTTATAAGTAACGACGAATCTCAAATAAATCCTATTTCACCATCTTCTATGTACCCATGGATTAAAGCACACGACCATTCAAAACAGAAAGAGATTGCTGATTGGCTTACAATGGAAATGAAGGATTTTGTAAATTATATTTCACCTTCAAAGCAAGAGATTATTGCTAGAAATAATGTTGTTAAGCGTTTAAAGTCAAAGATTAAAAAGTGTTGGCCAGATACAGAGACTCATGTATTTGGTTCATTTGCAACCGATCTTTATCTTCCTGGTTCTGATATTGATATGGTGGTGATATCTAAAAATGGAGACTGTGAAAGTAGGCATAAATTATATCAACTCTCTTCGTTTTTAAGACAAAATAATCTAGCTAAAGATATAGAAGTTATAGCTGGTGCCAAGGTTCCAATTATTAAATTTGTTGAACCAAGCACCAACATTCATATTGATATTTCGTTTGAAAGAACCAATGGTCTTGAAGCCGCTAAAAGAATCCGGAAATGGTTATCTACTACACCAGGTTTAAGAGAATTGGTGTTAGTAGTTAAACAATTTTTACGTAGTCGTAGATTAAATAACGTCCATGTTGGTGGATTAGGAGGGTATTCAACGATTATACTATGCTACCATTTCTTGAAATTGCACCCCAGAGTATCTACTAAGACCATGTCTATAACTGATAACTTAGGTACGCTATTAATTGAATTTTTCGAACTTTATGGACGGAACTTTTCTTATGATAATTTAATCATTGCAATTGATCCTGTGACGGATTTACCTAAATATTTAAGAAAATCAAACCACAGACAATTAGCTACCAATAAAAACCCATTCTCAATTATAGTTCAAGATCCTGCAGATGAATTAAATAATATCACTAGATCTTCTTATAATTTAAGAGATATTAAAAAGGCATTTGGTGGAGCATACCAATTATTAGTTGATAAATGTTATAAACTAAATGCATCATCATATAAAGGTAGGTTGGGACAGCTGATTTTGGGTGATATTATCAAATTTAAAGGTAAAGAAAGAGATTTCAATGATGATAGAGATTTGGTTGCCAACAACGCGTTGGTTGTAGACCAAGATGAAGTTATAGAAGTTAATGAAGACGATGAAGTGGTGGAAATTAAAAATGATGATGACATTGAAGGTGTAGAATATTTCTCTGACGTTTCTGTAACAAGTGATGACATCAAGTTACCCGAAACAAAGGAAACAAAATCCAGCAAGGAAAGCAAAGATAAGAAAGAACAAGAGCCCAAGAAACGGGTTTCAGATTTTATTTCCCTTGACGAATCCGAATCTGAAGAAGAAACTAAAGATGATATCAAGACAGCAGAAGAAAAGAAGAGTGTTGATAAAGAAACAAAACGAGACTACTGGAGACAGAAAGGATTAGAGCTTTGAAGAGCTTTAGAGCATGTTGTAAATTAATTGTATATAGTACATAAACGCATGAATAGAGTATAGAAAATTACCATGACATTACATGTGGCCTTAAAGTGACTTAACAGCACTTCGAATGGGATGTAAACTGTGACTGTAAGAAGTTCACCAGCGGTTTATCAGCATCGTCCTTAAGTTTCTGGTAATGCTGTGTGTAATACTCATCGGGAATATCTCTTAGTATATCGTCAAATAGTTCTGTTATACCGTCACCAGTTTTGGAGCTGGTAAGATAATTCTTCAAAGGATGTGAATCTTGATACTCTTTTATGATCGACAAATCAGGTTTCGTTACAAGATCTTTTTTAGTGCCCACTAGGATAACTACGATGGGGTCTTCCGTGACGGACTCGTTGTTCAAGTTCAATTGTTCTATCCAGTATCTGGCTTTTGCAAAGGATTCTTCCACATTGGTCATATCATAGCACACCAATGCAACTTTGGAGTTTCGATAGTACATAGGAGTTAAGGATTTATATCTTTCTTGGCCAGCCGTATCCCACATCTCAAACTTGATGGTTTTATTGTCTACAGTATGCTCTTTAACTATGAACGCTGCGCCAATAGTGTTGGCTGTATGATGATTAAACTCATCAGCAGTAAACCGGTGAGCCAATGAAGTCTTCCCCACAGAGGAATCTCCCAAAATCACCACTTTAAACGAAGGTGGAGGTAAAAAAGTATCGTCAGCCATGGGCTTTTTTTTCTTATCAATGCGAATTTTATAACATTTTAATCTACAGATTTATATACCCTAATTAGCATCCAAATTCATATCATCTAATTCGTCTAATAACTCATCAATTGCAATCTCTGGAGCATCTTCTTCATCAGCCATTTCACTTTCTTCATCAATTTGTCTTTGTTCGGCTTTATACATATTAACTGCTTGTCTCATTTCTTCATCTTCTTCTAATTCTTGTAAGAATAATTCGTAATCTCTTTCAGCTCTTTCTTGTTCTTGTCTTGCTTGTCTTGAATCTTCATTACCACCAATATCAGCATGTTCTTTGGCCATTCTCTTCAATTTCCAGTTTCTGTTCTTAGATTTTCTAGATTTTCTTGGGTAATGTTTCTTAACCAATATGACTTCTGGGGTATTATCAGAATCTAAACTATCCCAAAGATCATTATTAAAATTGGCATTAGATAAATAGTATCCAAGACATGAATCTCCCGGATGTAAAATGGCACCTAAATGACTTCTAACATAAAATGAATCATCATTAGTACCTAAATCACTTTCTCTACATACAGTTATATCGGCCAAAACATGTTTACCTTTAATATCACCAGTTGGTTCAACATCAAGTACTATGAATTCAACCAATTCTTGTGAACTGGCTAATGAAGTAAATGGACTTCTCCAATAAAGTGGAGTTTGTAAATCTGCAGTTTGTAAAGTAAATGGGTCAATAAAATGAATCATATTACTAATTTTTGAACATAATACTAATCTTGAAACATTACCTAATGAATTAGCTAATTTCTTTGGTAAAACTACTAAATCATCACGACAAATTGGTGCAATTTCAACAGAGTATGCAAATTTATAGGTTGAACTACCAGATTGAATATCTTGACTGACTAATTCTTCAGATTTTTTGGATTTAACTGGTACTACAGCACTTAAAAAGTCCAACATTTTGGTAGCATGGTTTCTTTGGGAATAGAAAAAATCTAAACCATCAGATGCTTCTTGAATAGAAACGGTATCTTGATGTGCATTATGTTTTAAAATAACTTGTTCCAAGTAAAGGAAAGTTCTTTTATGAGGGACTTTTTGTCTAATTTGAACAGTTGCTCTCCAAGTATTTGCTGTATAAGATTTAGCACAATCTGGACATTGCATAGCAATAACAACAAACTCAACTTCAAAAGTTTGTTGAACAATAGTATTAGTCATGGCTTCACCTTGAACACTTATTTTAATTCTAATACGACGAGAATGAGGTTCAGTCCAAATAAATGAAGCATCTACAAGTCTAACCTTGTTCAAACCTTTCAATCTTCTAAGACAAAGCGCCAACAATTCTCTGGATTCTAATTCGGCCCTGATCCATTGGGTTGGAGGTTGTAAGAATCTTTCACAATTTCTACAAAAAGAGACATTGGCTTCTCTTGGTATACCTTCAGTGATATCCACATTTAATTTAATACAATCGTAACACATAACCATACCGGATGATCCATCCATAGGAACACCACAGTTGCAACAAAGAACAGTTGCCACGGGTCCATTATTGGTGTTATCTAGTTGGGTATACTGGGACATTTTGTTCTTTACAGTATTACAAATCAGTGAAAAATTATTTAGCTCATCGCGAGATGAGGAAGAAGAGATGGGTGCCAGACAGGAAAAAGACCCGGCGGAGTTTCGAATGGGGATTTACACTACTGGTAGATATGGATGAATACATGTGTGCTTGAGTGGTCTTTCATCTTCATCCACCACTAAACAGCCCTACCAAAAGCAATGCCATCTCTCTATCTCTTCCAGTACTGTGTAAATCCGGTAGACACACGCCGTATACTTTCTCCAGATGTTCGCGACCCAACTCAATCAACAACTATGGTTGACAGAAAGAGAGCTGCTGCTGGGACCGGTCCCAGGGGTAAACGTGGGAAGTTCATGAAGAAATCCAAAGATACAAAGGATCCAGTGAAGAGAGAGGAAGATATTGAAAGCAAACAAGACGATTCCACGGTGGTAAAAGAGGAAGATACGGATACCAAAGACGAAAACGACGGTGCAGAGTCTGTTCCGCCAGAGTCAGAAGATATCGACCAATCAGAAGTTGTTGTTGATTCGAACGACGACGACGATGCAAATGATGATGACATAGGGACAGGTGACGAAAAAGCCGGTGATGAGAAGGCCGGCAACGAAGGTAAAGCTGGATCGGACGACGACACCAAAGATACGAACAAAAATGATGAAGATAAAGACGACGAAGACGACGAAGAAGATGACGACGATGATGAAGAAGATGAAGCGGCCGAAGAAAAGAAACGAATCACCACGTTTAAATTCGATGGTGTGGAGTACTCTTTCAAAGAGAGACCATCAGTTATAGAAGAAAAAGAAGGTAAAATTGAATTCAGAGTAGTGAACAATGACGATACAAAGGAAAATTTGATGGTTTTAACGGGATTGAAAAACATTTTCCAGAAGCAATTGCCCAAGATGCCCAGGGAATATATTGCACGGTTGGTATATGATCGTTCGCATTTATCTATGGCAGTTGTTCGTAAGCCTTTAACGGTGGTAGGAGGAATCACATATAGACCTTTTAATAACCGAGAATTTGCTGAAATTGTATTCTGTGCTATTCTGTCGACCGAACAAGTACGGGGGTATGGTGCCCATTTAATGAACCATTTAAAAGATTATGTAAGAGCGACCTCACCAATTAAATACTTCTTAACCTATGCTGATAATTATGCCATTGGGTATTTCAAAAAGCAAGGTTTTACCAAAGAAATCACTCTAGATAAGTCTGTTTGGATGGGGTATATCAAGGATTACGAAGGTGGTACGTTAATGCAATGTAGTATGTTACCTTCTATACTTCGGTACCTTGATCTGGGTAAAATACTCTTATTACAACGAGCTGCAATTGAAAAGAAAATCAAACAACGGTCTAAATCTCATGTAGTTCGTCCTGGACTTCAAATATTCAAAAATAATAAGCTGACATCAATAAAACCTGATGATATTCCAGGGATTATTGAAGCTGGATGGCTGGAAGAAATGGATAAATTGGCTCAAAAACCTAAAAGAGGGCCTCATTATAATTTCATGGTTACATTATTATCGGAGTTAATGAATCATCCTAGTGCATGGCCATTTGCAACAGCCGTTAATAAAGATGAAGTTGGTGATTATTACGATGTTATTAAAGAACCAATGGATTTAGCAACCATGGAACAAAAACTTGAAAATGATAAATATGAATCATTTGATCAATTCTTATATGATGCTCGGTTAATCTTTAATAATTGTAGGTCTTATAACGCTGAAACTACAACATATTACAAGAATGCTACCAAACTTGAAAAATTCTTTAATAATAAAATCAAAGAAAGTCCTGATTATTCTCATTATTTAGATAATTAGTGTATAATAGTAATATAGAACATAATGATTAAATTGATTAGATAGCAAAGCAACTGCCAACAAATTTCCGCAACGGTTTTTTTCTATTTTTTTTTTTTTTGCTGCAAAATCGGAGCAATTCTGGTAAGAAAAAATCATATTTAATCGGAGTGAAATCGCACAAGATTCAGTAATTTTAGTTGATCATGGCCACAGTATACGCTTATGAACTGTCCATTGACGTTGCTAAGGGGTTAGCCAAGCAGGTGTTACAATTCCAAGAGAAAGCCCTTGCTAATAACGGTGTTTTCAAGATAGCTGTATCCGGAGGTTCCCTTGGAAATGTGTTGAAGAAAGCTTTGATCGATAATAAAGAGATTGCTGATAAAGTTCAATGGAATAAATGGGAAGTTTACTTTAGTGATGAACGGTTAGTTCCATTTGATCATGAAGATTCAAATTGTGGGTTATTTATAAGGCTGGTTACCCAACATTTACCTGAAACTTCTCAACCAAAGATTATTTCCATTGATGAATCTTTACTTACCGGTAAAGATGGGAAAGTTGAAGGTGCAGATGAAGCTAAAGATTTAAATATCGCTAAAGATTATGAGTCCAAACTCCCAAAAGATTATAGAATTGACCTTGTTTTATTAGGTTGTGGGCCTGATGGACACACTTGCTCGTTATTTCCGGGGCATCCTTTATTAGCTGAAAGATCAAAATTGGTTGCTTATATCTCTGATTCTCCCAAACCACCACCAAGAAGAATCACTTTTACCTTGCCATTATTGGAGAAGGCTGGTGGATTAACTTTTGTCGCTGAAGGTATAAATAAAGCTGGCACATTAAAAGAGATATTTGAAGACGTTAACAGCACACTTCCTTCCAAGATTGTGAACGATATCAATACACAAGTTTCATGGTTTGTTGATAACAAAGCCGTGGCTGGGGTTCTGGTTACTAAGGCTAAATACTAGTTAATATATATTGACGTTTTCGACGTCGAAGTGTTTTATCAATTACAAACTTTTCAGTAACCACACGACCTCTGGGGTACAACTGACAAAAGCTCATTTTTCTTTGAATAATCGCAGTAAACTATGGGTACGTAATTCAATATACGGGTCAATTGTTGGATACTAACTAGTAGGATTAGGTGTTAGTTTATGGCTTTGTCCAAAAGCAGGTTCTCAACTCGAAGATAAATTGTCCACATTGATGGGATCTTTGGAAACATTATTCCCGGGTAGTCCTAAGTTCGATCCTCATATAACCATCACCAGTAACATAACAATTGATATGGAAAATCCTCATGATGATGTTGATCGAATTCTAAGTGCAAGTGTCACCGCATTGAACTCTCTTCCAAACACTTCCGAACTTGTAACCCTTGGTAGGATCAATTCCCAGCGTAAATTTTTCAAAAAACTATACTTTCAAGCTCAAAGAGACCCTAATCTTGTATCATTTGCACGTATTATTAGAGAAATATTTGTTATACTTCCTCAACAGATCGAGTTGGAGAACCAGAAACTCAATCCTGAGCTATATACGAAGGATCATCATGGTATTTTGGTGAAAAAGAAGAAGAAACTGGTTGAAAATGTCAGTATTAAGCCTCTAGATATGGGTGAAATCCAGAAAAAAGCGGCCTATTTGGCATCTGAATGGTCTGATGAATATGATCCCCACCTCTCTCTTGTGTATAGTGACCTTTGCCCCATAGATAATGCTCTTTGGCGCACCATAAAGACAAGAATACAGGATTATCTTAATATAGATGATTGTGATTCGGATGACTTGATAGACAACGGGTTATCATGGAGCGGAGGAATGTTGAAGCTTGTGCTTACGGAGGGTGACGTTAATGATTGGATTGTTTTGGGTACTGTGGACTTGCACTAGGTACTGTAGAGTTGGGTACTGTAGAGTTGGGTACTGTAGAGTTGGGTACTGTAGAGTTGGGTACTGTAAAGTAGCACTAGGTACTTGGGCATTCCAGGGAAGATTTGTAGGGTTGCACAGGACATGCACTAGAAACACTTTGTCTGGAGTTCACTGGGCTTCCACTAGGCGAAATGGTAGGATAGGAAAGGTATTTACATTAAATATATACAAGATAACAGTTGTTCGGCCAATAATGCAATCAAGCAACATTGACCTTGGCCTTGACTTCATAGTTGGCAGCAGGCATGGCAGCTAATTCTCCATCGGTGTAAGAAGCTCTAAAAAATGAATAATGCAACACGATATCATCAATAGTTCTTAAATCCGGGTCCTTAGCAAAATCTGGGTCGATAAAAAAGAACACGGGCATGTCGACTTCTTCACCGGCTGCTAATCTTTGCTCTTCAAAACAGAAACATTGGATTTTGTTGAAATAACCAGCGGCTTGTTCGGGTGTAACTGAGTAAGTAGCCATTCCAATGATATCTTCTTTAGACATATTTTTGGCTCTGTAAAATGCTAAAGCAGTTTCACCAGGAACAACATAAACTTCTCTTTGTAAAGGAGTGAATTTCCAAGGTAAGACACCTGAAGATTGACAAGTGAATGAGATTCTGATTCTTTTATTTGTGTCAACAGGTATAACCTTATCTTTAGTAAATTTAGTACCATCAGTAATGGGTACACCACCCCATCCAGTTCTTTTACATAAGGCTCTATAGAAGGGAACAGCTACAAATGATAAAGCCAAAAACAATATACCTAACGATGTAGCATAGTTTGTAGTAGTTTTCATTCTGTACTTTTGTTCTTGTTCCTTTTGACGTTGCATTCTCTCGAAATTTTCAATATACAATCTAGATTTTTCCTCTTTAGACATTTGATTTGTTTCATTGGAATTTTTCAATTGGTTGGAGGAATGGAAGTATCTAATAGATGGTCTGTAGGCATTGATACCAATGAATGTGCTCATACATCTTTTATTAAGTGCTGACGTTGTTCTTACTGGAAACATCATCAGGCGATTATAGAGATTTTTCACTATTTTTTTTAAGTGCGAACAGTATATTAAATAAATCTATAAGATGATAATGATTCCATTACATAATCATCATTTAAATCCATTAATTGTTTAAATTCACCATCAGACAACTTCAGTTTGATTTCAGTTAATGTTTGAATCAAATAAGTTTTCAAATGAACGTTGAAAACTGGATCAAATTGCTGCAAAATTTTCATATATCGAGATTTTTCACCATGCTCTTTAATTTCTGGATCTAAATATCTATAATCATCGATATCTTCGTAAATAAAGTCCAGATTGTAAGCAGCAACCACTCCATTTTCAGCCTCTTGTACTTCTTCTAAATATAATAACGTTTTCTTTAAAATTTCAGGGCATTTTACAATGAAGAATTGGTCTTTATTGCTAATTTGATAGTTAATCATTGATAAAAATGCCAATAAACTAATTTTCTTATTTCTTGGATTACCATTATGATTAAAGTATTCCAACCAAATATTTATAAATACTTCATAATTTTCAGTGGAATTTTTTAACATTTTAATTAATGCTGAAGGATTTGCAAATGCTAATCTGGCGATGACCAATAAGATTTTATTAGCGTTAACAATAGCTTGAGATTCGTCTCTAACATAATTTATCATTGAATTAAATAATCCACTTTCAATCAAACATGATAATGTATTTTCATTTGCTGAATTTTCAAGTAATAAAATATCCATAAATGCAATGAATATACTAAACGAATCATCTCTCATGTTACTTAAATAACCTGAAAAGATTCTGAAAATGTTTATGATTGAATTAGATTTAAAGAGATCTGGTGATAATAATGAATAACTTCTAATGATTGAAATAATCAATGGTAAGATCTCAGTTGAATTCATTAATCCATACTCAACCAATTCAAATAATTCAATGATTTGAGGACTACTTTTATGAGTAGAAGGACAATATTGAACTACGGCGGACCATAATTCATATCCATCTTCTGATAATAATTGATAATTTTCAGTACCACCAGTACAACAACCTCTAATCATTGGCAATGCAATTGAATAAGTTTCATGAGAATTCTCATTTAATGATACAACAAGGTTTTTAAGGATTCTGATTAATGAACTTTTCAAAATACTTTCATTTTCAGCTTCAGCAAATTCCCAATATTTAGGAATAATATCTAATAAGTTCATTAAAGTTGGGTAATCGATTAAAGGATTACATCTTTCAATCAAAGTAGCTAAAGTTTTTAAAACGTACAATTTTGATTCTGTAAAATTCATTTGATTTAAAATTTGAATCATTTGACCTATAAATGTTTCCATGAATGGTTTGAAATCTTTTTTATTAAAGTCCCAATCATCAATCATGGTACCTAAAGTTTGTAAAGCACTCAATTTAACCACTTGATCATTAACACCAATAGAATCGTCTTTAAGAAATTCAATTAAAAGTTTATAGATTTCGACTCTGGTTTCATTACTGGAATTAATTCTAATCCATTCGCTAATTATAAGACATAATCTTCTTTTGATGATTTTATCTTCAATAGAATCATATTTTAATCCCATAGGAATGAAAACATCTTTGATTAATTGATTAAAATCAACCTTATCGGCAATCGAATCCGCAGATAATTGAAATGTACATAAAATTGAATCTTGAACTAGCTTATTATCGCCCATCAAATTATTTGAAATCTTGTTTAAGATATAGTTTGACAACTCATCTTTAAAATACTTAACTAAATCTTGAAAGAAATTCTCTGCACAAGGACGTACTTGGTATTCCCAACTTGAAGAGAATTCTTCATTACACCATTCTTCAGGTTCTAATAACCAACTTTCCAAATCTGACGGTTTCAATAAAAGATACCAGTTGATGATTAGATCACATAAATGATGAATTACTTCGACAGTGAAAAATTTGCTGGTGAGCTTGTCAATAGCTGCATTGACTTCTTGTTTATCCTTGGGTTGTTTTAACGTGATGGCGCCCTTTTTATATATATAATTCATGATTTTTTTCAAAATCAAAAATCCTTTCAATGCAATTGATTCCCAAAAATCGTTTTCTTCAGTACTATTATAAACCTTCTCTGCATTGTTTTCAAGGAACTTCAAAAACGTTGAAATGATATCTTCACAACAAGGCAAGAGAATAAAGCTTGTAGGGTTAATTGAAATCATACCAAAATACAATTTACTATAACATTTAGCATACCTTTCAATTAAATCCGAAGAGTATTTATCATGTTCATTGATTAAGCCTTGAAGATGTTCGACACTTAACTTCAAAAACTCAATTATATCCTGGTTTTTATGCGGTTGTTCAAACCCTTCAGGAATAATTCTTCGAAGGTTTTTAAGACAGAGATAACAAATCTCCATCAAACCTAAATCCAAATTACTTGTCCATTCCAGGAAAAACTTGATATACAATTTAATCAATAACGGTGCTATCACAGGAGCTTTACTTTGCATGGCATGTCTTGCTCTACCAATTCTAACACTGGCCAAGGTCTTTATTATTTGGTTTAATATGATTAAAATGTTATTAGTTGATGCTAAATCGTTATTTACAAACACAAAATCGTGTAAATTCTTATGAATAGTTTCAAAGAGATCGGGCCAGTCAGTTGGGAAGTCAAATCTAATGATTTTGGCAATGGAGTGAGCGTTTTGTATGGTTAATTGGTTGTTTCTTTCGTCAATTAATTGGAACAATCTAGCCTTGATTTGTTGTTTTTCATCTTTAGCGATAGCATTTATCCTACTGGGTCTCCAATGGGAATCTATACCATTTTTAAAGCAAATAATTGCTAACCATCTAATTTGAAGAGGTAATTCGGTGTTAAGGTATATGGATTGTAAGGAGTAATGATAACCTTTGACACCTTCCCATCTCTTTAATTGAGCTTCTGCTTCTTGCTGTTGGGAATTTCTTTCGGAACCATTGGCAATGGTAAGCACTTCAATGAGGTTAGAGTCAGTCAAGTCCATGGTGCGATGAGAATATGTCTGCGAAAATGTTGATGACTTTGGCTGCAAAAAGATTAAGCCGCATATATAAACTGATCTATAAACTCTAGATAATAACATAAATATTCACTTTGGGGGCGGGAAGAAGCACCTCTGTATTCATTTCGATGTGTAAAGAAACACAGAAAGAGGGTTTTCTACCACCTCTTGGATTCGTCTCCATCAGCCCACTCTTGTTCTACATACCCTAATTGTTGTTTAACACTCTCAACAGTACTGGCATCTCCCATATTTTTACCTAAATTGTCACTGATTTTAACAGATGGATTACCATTTGCTTCTTTAAGCTTAATAACGATGTTCAATGGGGTCGATTTGATCGAAGCATCAGACTTGGTCTTGAAATCATTAGTGAAAAATGTACCGATACCAAACGTAGGAATCAAACCTAGTTTTTTAGCGGTAGCCAGGTATTTAATACACTTTTCAAGGTTTAAAGAATCACTAAAACAAATGATTTTAGAGTCTTCTGGATATCCCAACAGTTTATAATGGTTACTGATCTTTTCGGCGTACTTTTCAGGGTCTCCAGAGTCTTGTCTTACACCTATATAATAATCAGAATAAGGTTTGACGAAATTTTTCAAGAAAGAGTCGGTTCCAAAAGTATCCGTCAACGCCAAACCAGCATACTTTGGACCAAAAGTATCGATCCAATACTTCATAGAATTACCATTGGCATTAACATAGTCATTGGTAATAGAAGCAATCCCCATAAACCATTCATGAGCAACCGTACCAATTGGTTTAAGGTTATATTGTTTAGCGAAAAGAACATTGGATGTTCCACTTAACAACTTGGCTTTATCTGGATGTTCATTGGCATACTCTTTTAAAGCCCGTACAACCAAATCTTGAGTCTTGAAGCTTCTTCTTCTTCTAGTTCCAAACTCACTAAAACTACATTCGTTATCAAACAATACCTTACACTTAAGTTTAGCTAATTCTTCTTGACCTTCGTAGTCCCAATCGGTGTCAACAAACTTGAAATAAGCTTCAGAAACCAACGCTAACAATGGGATTTCATAGAGAATTACATCTTGCCATGGACCCGATACCTCAATACCAAATTCACCGCTAGTATAGACGATTTGAGAGGCAGGGTCTAACTTAAACGACTCAAGATATTTCAAATATTCAGGTCTTAATTGTGGTAATTCTTTACCAAGGTACTCAATTTCATCTTTGGTGAAGGAGATATCACCCAAACTGGAGATCTGCTGCTTTAACCAAGCAATAGCCTGCGTATTCAATTGCATTTGGGGAGTTCTGTTCTTATAGAAATAAGTGACGGGCACATTGTAAAAATGCTGGTGGACGGCACATTGCATGAAGATCTTGTAGACATCTGTGTCAAGGAAGGATGTTATGGCGGGAGTGGAAGACATTGGCGATTAGGTGGGACAGTGAGGTAGATATAGTGAGACTCGGGCCGTGAGTCAGACCGTGAGTCAAGCAGAAATGATCTGCACTGAGCAGCGAGGAGCCAATGGGAGCAGTAGAGTAGAAAGAGGTGGAAAGGCCGAGAGGAAAAGAGGTGGTCAGTTGGTCAGTTGGTCAGGTCACAATTGTCAATTGTCAATTGTCAATTGTCAGAACTGTCAGAACGTCAGAGCAGCTTCGCCCGCCTCACTCAAATCAGTATCTATTAGACTATAATAATCCTTTAGCCTTGAACTCATTTAATAATGAGTTACCTAATCTGGCTGGAGATTGTTCAACAACAACACCAGCAGACTCTAAAGCAGCAATCTTAGACTTAGCATCACCTTTACCACCAGCAACAATTGCACCAGCATGTCCCATTCTTCTACCTGGAGGAGCAGAAACACCAGCAATAAATGAAACAACTGGTTTTGGAACATCTCTAGTCAAATTATGTTGTTTTAAGAATTCAGAAGCATCTTCTTCAGCAGTACCACCGATTTCTCCAATTAAGATAATACCTTCAGTTTCAGGGTCGTTTAAGTATAAAGTTAATGCATCAATATAGTTAGTACCTGGGAATGGATCTCCTCCCATACCAATAACTAAACTTTGACCTAAACCAACTTGAGTAGTTTGAGCAACAGCTTCATAAGTTAAAGTACCAGATCTTGAAATGATACCAACTTTACCCCTTTTATGGATATGAGATGGCATAATACCAATTTTACATTGATCTGGGGCAATTAAACCTGGACAATTTGGTCCAACTAATCTGGTTTTTGATTGGGTTTTCAAGATTTGGGCAATTCTAACCATATCGTGTTGAGGAATACCTTCAGTAATGGCAACAGCTAATTCAATTTCTGCTTCAATGGCTTCTTCAATGGCTTTAGCAGCAATTGATGGAGGAACGAAAATACCAGTAGCATTAGCACCAGTTTCTTTGATAGCGTCTTTAACAGAAGCAAAAACTGGTTTGTCCAAATGGGTTGAGCCGGCTTTCTTTGGGTTGGTACCACCAACAACTTTAGTACCATAAGCAATGGCTTGTTCAGCGTGGAAAGTAGCTTGTCTACCGGTGAAACCTTGATAAATCACTTTAGTATCAGCATTAACTTTAAGATTTGGGATGGTTGAAGCGTAATCTCTTGCTACTTTAGATGATGCAAATCCTCTAACGAATGATCTATTAATCATGTTGAATTATTTTTGGTTATTGAAAAACTATAATTTCACTGTCGAAATGATTCGGGTGGTCTCTGACCGCCGAGGTTTGGGTTTTGGCATCGCGGACACGACCTTTAATTCATGGGTCCCGGTGGCAGGGTGGAAGCATGGAGAAATAAGGTTTGGGTTAGGTGAACGGGAAGAGGTTAAGGGGAGGTTATGAGGGTGGTGGGGTATGGTTAGTGTGGTGGGGGAGGGGGTGATGGTTTTTCAGAGGTTTGGGCATATAATTTATGAAGCTACTGACAGTTAATGGTGGCTGGCCGTGGAAGAGACAGCCTCATTTCCCCACTTATTAAGCGCATACTCGCACTAACGTGTCTCGGAGCAGGTCGCAGAAGTCTCATCGCATAAATGGATTTCAGCGGAAAGTTGGCGGATAGTTAACGGAAGAAAAACGGTTATATGAACGGAAAATTCATTACGGAGTTTAGCAATGATATACAATAATTATATACAAACTATTTAAACCCGATTCTTTTTGGTTGTCGTGTAATTGTAATAGTCCGTGTTCGCTCTGACCCCCTCGCCGCATATGTTTGGCCCGGCGGTGCCCATGGACGGGGACGCGCCGAAACCTCTCACGCCCGATTTTAGCACCTGATTAACGGCATATTAGTTCTACAACTGATAATTTTGCTCGCTAACAGGATTTTGCAGCCATTTTACCTAATAATTAAATAATGTCTTATAATACAAACTACGACTTTCTAAGGATTCCCAATCATTTCGGGTGATCCACATCTCATTAACAACTTTTAATCTCCCGTAAACTGATCCTCCTTTCCATGTTAACATCGTTGGATCAAATTCTCTTGGTGGTGGTAAAACATTGACTGGGATAACTTGTCCCTTTTCAATAATTGAATCAATATAATCTAAATCGAATTTCAATTGACATTGATCTTCAATTTCTTCTAATTCTTCATTACTGAGTTCGATTTCACCATTTTTAGATTTTTCATCAATTAATTTCTTCTTTTGATAATCTAATTTCTTCTCTTGATTAGCAATATAAGTAAATATTTCATCAAAATTTGAACTTGATAAGAACTTTGGTCTCCAAATATTGATTCTATCAGTTAAAAGTAAATCAAATCCAGGAATTTTACTTATACCACCACCAACAACTAAGATATTATCATAGAATTTTTTAATTTTATTAAAATCTGTGGCTAAACCAGCGTTTGTAATTGATTCAATTATAGCTCTTTCTAAAGGAAATTGAATTTCAGTTTCATTAATATCCTTATTAGAAAATTTGGCTTTACTAAACGGATTTTGAGTTTTAGCAAGATTCTTTTCATCATTCAATTTATAAAGCAAATCTTCATCATTTAAGTTACTAAAATTAATGTTATTAATCAAATTCTCTTGAGATTTCGAAAATGGATTATGATTTTTCAGTGAATAATGATCAAGTGCTGGTTTAAAGAAATTATGTTCAGTATTTGATTTATTATCAAAGATTTCAGGAAAGAAAAGACCTAAAGGTGCTAACATCACCTCGTCAAATACTTTAACTTCATACTTCAAAGTATTTTCAAAAGGTTTACGACGATAAAAATTATATACTTGAACGGCAATATCAGCATCTTGAAAAGTGATAAAATCATGTTTTAAGCTTTGAGCTAATTCCCAATCATAACTATAGTTTAAATTGATTTCCTTGTAAGGAAAATGTTGTTGAAGCAAGAATTTCATAAAAGTATCAGTTATATTATCACCACCATAATTCAATTTGATTCTCGAATCATTGATAACTAATCCTTCATCAACACATGAAATAGTGGTGGTTTGACTTCCAACATCTATAACACAAGCACCTGAAGTCCCAGCACCAAATGTAACTGCAATACTTTCTTGAATAATTGCTACTTTATCAAACCCAACGTATTTAAATAATAAATCGATCCAAGTTTCAACCACTCTTTTATCATATAAATCAGGTATAATGAACACACACTTGTAGTTTTTGGCTTCATCAATATCTAATTTTTGCAACCCATAATTAACCAAATTAGTTAAATCTCCAATTACTTCTTGGGTACAACTATAATCTTCAGTAGATTGGTTAAATTTACCATTAACAATTGGATGTCTAATCACCCAATTATTAAATTTATCACAAATTGGTAATTTAAGCGCTTCATCTCCTACATAAATCTTCTTTTCGGGATGCTCTTTGACATCAATCCATTCAATCTTATGAGGATCGTTATGTTCGGGAATCTCTTCAGGCTCATGACGTTTATTGAAATTAGAGGCAGTTTCTCTTGAATTTGGCAAGATTCTTCTTTTATAGTATCTCATTCTGGCCTTAAAGTCTTTGGTCATTTCCTGCTTGATATCATCAAACTTCTTGCCAAATGAAACCACTTGGTCTTCGTCTTCACCTTCATATTCTCTTACTGGTTTTGGTGGAAGATACTTCGAAGAACCAACATTTTTTTCAATAGCTATAACACTTGGAATTGATAATGGAACCGCATCGGTTGCTTTCCCAATTCTAAAATTTGAAGACCCTGGGTGAATAATTATCACATCTGAACCTTGTTTAGCAACTTTTTCAGCCATTGCATCTTCATTTTCATTATCGACTTCGTTATCATTATCATCGTCGTCATCTTCATCGTCGTCGTTTTCATTATCTTCCGGCTCGATGTTCTTCTTCTTCATTTCTTCTTCAATTTCATTCAAGTTGAAATCATCAAAATTTTTTATCTCTGGCTGGTTATTATCTTTCTTGATATTATTCAATCTTTTAAGTTTTTGTTTTAATAACTTTTCGGTTCTCCAATTTCTAATGAAACTTATTTGTTCATCTTTTTTCAAATAGTCGGTGAAATAATTCTTTTGGTTAATCAACATAATTGGTTTAATGCTAGTTAATGGGAACCCATTTTGATCTTCGACTCTGGCGATTCCAGTTTTCTTTAAATTGGAAGCGATGGTTGCAGCGGCTTTTAAACGGCCTTCTTTTCTTTTTTGGATGACTTCGGGAGATGGTTTGACTCTTTTCCTCTTTTTCTCTTCTGGTTCACTCATGGTATTTGTTGAAGTAGTTGAGTGTCGATTGATATCGCGGTCGTGTACGGCATTTATGCGTGGCAGGTAGCGAGAGAGAGTGGATGGAGCAGAGCGTTGAGAGTGGCTGGAGAGGATAAAGTGGCGGCTAGAGTGGCTAGAGTGGTGGGTAGAGTAGGTAGAGTATGTAGAGCTGTTGTGTGAAGGTGCTACACTGATTACGGCAGCGGTGCTATACTTTTTATGCTTTAGAGCTACTAACTATATGCTTTAGAGCTACTAACATGCTTTAGCACTCTAACATGCTTTAGCACCTATTTACATAAACCAACCATTCGTGCTGACTAGTTCACCTTCTTAAACACAAGAGAACTATTCACCCCTCCAAACCCAAACGAGTTGTTCAATGCATAATTAATCTCTTTCTCTTTACTTTCATGAGGCACATAATCAAATACAAAGGTCTCATTATCTTCAAGATTATCAAGATTTAGCGTCGGTGGAAGACGGTTGGTATAAAGGGCCATTATACTCAAAATGGATTCAACGGACCCAGCAGCCCCTAATAAATGACCTATAGACGATTTTGTAGAAGAAACGCTCAAGTTTAAATTCTTCTTAAAGATATTATAAGTGGCTCTATTTTCTGCAATATCTCCAATACGAGTAGAGGTAGCATGAGCATTAATATAATCAACTTTCAAAGGATCAAGTTTTGCTTGATGAAGCGCCATTTCCATTGAATATTGTGCACCCTCTCCAGTTTCAGGTGGAGCGGTTATATGATAACCATCACCTGAAAGCCCATATCCGACTATTTCTGCATATATATGAGCACCACGAGCAACTGCATGGTCATAATCTTCAAGAACCATTATCCCACTACCTTCACTAAGTACAAACCCGTTTCTTTCTTTATCAAAAGGTCTGGAAGCTTTTATGGGATCATCATTAAAAGAGGTAACTACTGATTTGGCTCTTGCAAACCCAGCCAATGCTAATGGATGGATAGACAGTTCAGTACTACCACTTATCATGATTTTACTATAACCATTTTTAATGAAATTATAACCATCACCAATTGAATGAAGTCCTGTAGCACAAGCAGTTGCAACTGAATGATTTGGGCCTTTAAATCCATACTTAATGGTAATATTACCACCAGCCATATTGGTAAGAATCTTTGGAATGAAAAATGGTTGAACCTTCTTGTATCCTGATTGGTTGAAATTAACACTATTAGTATAAATATCATGGAAAGACCCAATACCTGAACCAACAGTTACACCAATATCACGAGGATTAATGGTACTTAAATCGAGATTTGAATCGTTCAATGCTTCCTCTGTAGCCACCAATGCATATTGGGAGAACAAAGCTAAACGGTTTTGTTCTGATTTGGTGAAATAATCATCCGAATCCCAAGCATCAACTGACTTTGAACCTTGAGGTACTCTACCTATGACTTTACAAGGGATTTGAGACCAAGTATCGTCATTTAAAGTGGAAGTAGATACAATCCCACTCTTGTTATTGATAATGTTCCTCCAAGTAGCCTTTACCCCCACACCTAAAGGAGTTACAGCACCCAATCCAGTGACTACTACTCTCTTCATCAGTTCGCGGACTCCACATAAGATTCAAGACGTTTTTCATCACCCACGACAAAATTCATCTCATGTTCTGCGACATCCTGCGACACTTCATTTTCATTACATAATTGAATCCATGATTCCCATGGTGATTTGGTGAGTTCAGGTACGGAATTGATTTTAATACGTTTAGACTCTAGAAACTGTTTCAATCGTAATTTCTTTAAATTTACATTTTTATCTTTTTTATGAGTTTTATAGTAGTCTTTCTCATAAGCAGATTGATTTGAGAGTAGATTCTTATATTTCAAGAATACCGTTTCCTTATCAGCAACATTGAACTGGTTTAAGTCCGCTTTGATGTCGATGAAATACGTATCTTTCAATTTGGACTTAATAGAGAAGAGATATTGAAGCAAAAGTTGCTTTTGTGTGGGGTATTTGTAGGAAGCCTTGACGTTATCTTGAGCCCATTGGTTGAACAAGGTTTCTTTTTCTGATTTGGAGAGGTTGAAGAAACAGGGATCTTTGGCCAATTGGTCGATGAGATCTTCTTCGACGAGATGGTAGGGGTTGTAGACGGAGATATGGGGTTTGAGAGAGTCTAGGAGGAGGGTAAAGGCGTGTGCTGGGTCTACACTCAGGCCCAGAGGGTCTATGTTCAGGCCCAGCGGGTCTATGTTCAGGCCCAGACGGTCCAAGTCCAGATCCAGATCGTTGTCCAGCTGGAGAATGTCGCCGACGAGATCATCGATGTCTACGTCAGCGGAATTGGGGGACTGTGGGGGATCTGAGTGCCCATCATTTGGAGATTGCTGTGGTACGGCCAGCGGTGATTGCTGTGGTACGGCCAGCGGTGATTGCTGTGGTACGGCCGATTGATCTTGGGTTGACGGGGCTAGGTGTGGGGAGGATGGTCCAGGGGTGTTGGAGTCGTCATCTGAATCATCTGACGACAGGTATCCTAGATCGAGGCCGGGTTTTGGAGGCTCAGGCTCTTCTGGCTGTATATCTTCCACCGACTCTCTACCGTCAGGCTGCTCTGTGGGCTCTTCTTGCTCTGTGGGCTCTTCAAGCTGTTCTGTTAGCCCTTCACGCTCTTCATGCCCTTCATGCTCTTCATGCTCTTCATGCTCTTCACGCTCTTCGTGCCCTCCCTCCTCCGGCCTCTCCAGCACCAGCTTCCCCAGGCCAACGTCTACCCTCAACCCTCTCGCCTGCGCAACTAACAACGCCACGTGATCATAATTGATAAGATCCCCAAGTCCATCTGGCATCTGCCAGCACGTCTCCTTGGTTTCACTATTGTAATAGAAATGCTTATCTCCTATAATAACCCACCACTCATTCACCTTATAAACAAACTTATACATAGTGCGAACGCTCGGAGTTAATCACTGCGATGAGGTGGGGCCTCGATCTGAGATGCTCTGACAATAGGCAAGGTGCACCTCACCAATAACCACCCAGTTGTTCGTAGATCAGTGGCTTAAGAGGTGATAATAGCAACGGTACCAACGGAGGCACACTGGCACCACCGCCGTTCACGCCGCTGCCGTCGTTCCCGCTTAGTGTGGGCTCTATGCCCGGTTTATGCATCGGCCATGCTCTACAATTCGTATATTCATCAGGTTATTAACGTACCTACAGCCATCTTTACTCTCAGGTCGTCCTTCTTCTTCAGCTTTCTAATTCTACTTATACTCTTCTCCAGACCTTCGTGAAGATTCTTAGCGTGTCTTAGCAACAAGTCCCGTCTACTAAAGGGCCTTGAACAAATACCACATATAAATGGCTTTAACTTATTATGGGTAGATAAAATATGTCTGGTTAAATGCTCTTCTCGAGTGAATGCTTTATTACATTTTAGACAATTAAATAATCTTGAATTACCGCCAGCAGTTTTAGTTCCATAGTCACTCATTAAAAAGTTTATGTCAGTTGACAGCAATGAAATACTTTATATACTTTGATGAAAGTGGGGATGTTAGTCGTTATCGCACTAGAGGCAGCCGCTTGAGGTGGTGCCCCTCACCAGCTTTTGTGGGGGCACTCGCGGTGGCATCTGGTGAGGGCCGGGTCGTGTTTTGACCGGCTATGGTGGTAAGGTGGTAGAGGTTTATGCACTTAGAAGGAAAGAATGGTGTTTACAAGATCATTATTGGTTGTTGGAACAATATTTCAGACGCATTCACAAACTTTCACTATGAAGAGGGGTGGTGATAGCGGAGAACGGTGAAGATTGTTCTCAAACCTTGTTGCAATACCTAAAAAAGGAATGGACCTGGCATGGTGGGTGGTCACGTGCCGTGCGGGTGACAAGCTTCTGAAATCGATTTTAGTGTAACGTCGTAGAGGGGACGGCGACGATATGGATGGGTTTGGGTGGGTGGACGGGGAGCGGAATCTGGGATTGATGGGGACGGGGGTTGGGTTACGAGTGGTTAGGAGTGTGGATCGGGGCTAATCACAAGGTATTCTTAGGGGTTGAAGGGCACCATAAGCTTGTGCGATGCTCATTATCGGTGCAATTGGTAGGTGGTGGTCGTGCACTGGCTCACTTTGGTCGTGCACTGGAGGCACACTTTGGTCGTGCACCGCTGAATGCTATGGTCGTGCACTGGCTTCATTGTGTGGTGCACCGGTGTCATCGCACAAAAAATCGGTTGTGAGAGTTCACGTGCTGTGTCACGTGCGTGGCTTACAAAAAATAATCTTAGCTGGACTACCACACTTCCGTGACAACTAAGCAAACCCATCTAGACCTCTAAATTAGCCGCCCATCCCTTTATCGTCTGACACAGCCCCTAGTGCTCCACATGTCTCCCACCCGTCCCTTGCCCTTTCCTCTACACTCCCCCATCCCCTGCTCCACCTTTCTCTGTCTCCCTCCCACACTCTCTCGCTTCCTCTCTCGCTTCCTCTCGTTCTCTCTACTACCCGATCCCACACCCAAGCCCCTGCAACCCACCAATCACAGGCCTCACATTTGTCAGCCCAAGGGACCCTGATGGGGTTCACGTGATCCATCGCGCAGTGAAAAACAATTTCATATAAAGCGTGAAAATCAGCAACCCATTTTTCTACATAAATATTTGCATCGTATAAGTAAAGTTATACCCCTAAAAAAAACATCCTTAAATCATTATTAAAATGCTTGTTACCCTTAAAAATCAAGTTAGTAAATTATTTGAGAATAATAAATCCCAAGAAATCGAAGAAATCGATCAATTAATTGAAAATAATCATAATGGATATGGTAGCGTTGATAGAGCCCAACAAATTAGTGATGAAGAATTAAGAATTTCCATCAGCAATAAAAGTAACGAAGATGACGATGACGATGAAGAAGATGAAGGTTTTTTCAATAAATTTGACCCTAGAGTCATGAGTGATATAATCATTGGATTAAGTGATGGGTTAACGGTTCCTTTTGCATTAACTGCTGGTTTAAGTTCTTTGGGAGATTCTAAATTGGTTATAACTGGTGGAATGGCCGAATTGGTTTCGGGTGCAATTTCGATGGGTTTAGGAGGTTATTTGGCTGCTAAATCAGAGAGTGAATACTATTTTAGTCAAGTTAAAAAGGAAAAATTGAACTTTTTCAAGAAACCTGAATTGATTAATCAAGAAGCTGCTGATATTTTATTTGAATTGGGAGTCAGTGAAAATACCATCATAACATTTTTAAGAGATTTAGATTCTAAACCAAAGAAATTAATTGATTTTGTCATTAAATTTGGTAAAGGATTAGAAGAACCAAGTGAAGGTAGAGAATTTACATCTGCTTTAACTATTGGATTGTCATATTTTTTGGGTGGTTTTGTTCCATTGGTTCCATATTTCTTTTGTAGTGTAGTTAAAACTGGATTAATAGTATCAGTATTGGTGATGTTGGTTACTTTATTCATTTTTGGGTATGTTAAAACTTTGATTTCTTTAGAAGATTGTGGTCTTACCAAAAAGGTTCTGGAAGGTTTTCAAATGGTAGTAGTTGGTTCAATTGCTGCTGGAGCTGCATGGACTTTAGTTTATTTTATTGATAATTAGAGTTCGATTCAAGCCATTGGTTTGATTGGTTAATTTGTCGTGTATATTAGTAGAGATAATATAGATTCTCAGTATATGTGTACCGCAAGCTTCTTCAAGGTTGACCGCAAGGTGTAGGTTACTGATTGAAGAAGGAGGGATAAGGGTCCAGGGCGTGATGTCAGCAAAGTATAACCTTAAACTAATTCTAATGTCTAACTCTGTGGAACTGTGGTGCATGGGTGTGGTGCCGTTTGTTAGTGTAGGGTCGTGTTGTAACTAGACTAGCATGAATACGGATGAATAACGGCAGAAATACATGTAAATATATATTCATTCATCTGTTTCATTTATGTACTGTTTATAGTTACCTTGGCCTAAAACTGTTATCAAGACTATTCAAGTCTAACCATTTTTCACGCAGAGGTTTCAGATTGGGTTATTCCAGGTGTGATTAATCTTATTACGAAATAAATTATCTGGAGTCACTCATCCGAATCAACCTTCTTATCAAAGAAATCCAATACCGTAAACCCTGTCCATAATCATCTTTTTGGTTGCAAATTTAATATCATTCTAAAGAGAAATGTCGCACATTAATGTCGCAACTCTATTATATTTCATCACCTTCATCAAACCTCGCACTGAAAAATTGCCATTATGTCTACTAGATTCGCTAACTTATTATCAAAACTCGCCATACCTGTCGGGATTGCCGTCACCTTAGGTCAATCTGCTATCTATGATGTCGAAGGTGGTAAGAGAGCCGTCATTTTTGACCGTTTATCCGGTGTGCAACAAAAAGTTGTTGGTGAAGGTACCCATTTCGTTATTCCATGGCTCCAAAAACCCATCATTTATGACGTTAGAACAAGACCAAAAACTATCGCAACTACAACCGGATCCAAAGATTTACAAAACGTTTCTTTGACTTTAAGAGTGTTACACAGACCAGAAGTATTGGAATTACCAAAGATTTATCAATCTTTAGGTTTAGATTATGATGAAAGAGTCTTACCAGCTATTGGGAATGAAATCTTAAAGAGTATTGTTGCACAATTTGATGCTGCTGAATTAATCACTCAAAGAGAAGTTGTTAGTTCAAGAATCAGACAAGAATTAAGTAAAAGAGCTAGGGAATTTGCTATTAAATTAGAAGATGTTTCCATCACTCACATGACTTTTGGTAAAGAATTTACAAAAGCTGTTGAACAGAAACAAATCGCCCAACAAGATGCTGAAAGAGCCAAATATTTGGTTGAAAAAGCTGAACAAGAAAAGAGAGCAAGTATTATAAGAGCTGAAGGTGAAGCTGAAAGTGCTGAAACTGTTTCCAAGGCTTTAGCTAAGAGTGGTGATGGGTTATTAATGATCAGAAGATTAGAGGCTTCTAAAGAAATTGCTTCTGTTTTAGCCAATTCTTCTAATGTTAGCTACTTACCTGGTAAGAGTGGTGATAGTAATTTATTGTTGAATGTTAACCGTTAATTCTTGTAAATATTGAATGTATATATGAATAACTTTGTTTGGGATCTCTCTTGTGTTTTGTTATACTGTTGCCGTTATTCTACGTAGTGTTTAGTCTTTTTTAACCTCCAGTTCTCCGACCTCTCTCTTGTCTTGTCTCATCTTTAATGGCCCAATTTCGCATTTCAACAAATCGCACCATGTTCAAATCCTACTTGCTCAAGAGATTTCAACACACAGCTTCAAGAAGCTTCCAGGATGTGGTCATTGTTGGTGGGGGGCCTGCTGGGTTGACCATTCTTAATGCTATCAAAAATTCCCCCAAATTAAACCATTTAAATTGTACTTTAATTGAAGGTGGTGATTTAACCAATGTGAAAAATTTCCCCAAAGATTCAAATTATACCAATAGAATTGTTTCATTAACAACAAAATCGATTCAATTTATGCAAAAAGTTGGTAGCTGGGATCACATAGAGCAGGACAGAATCAAGTTTTATAATGGGATTGTTGCTTTTGATTCTCAAGATAATGATGCATTGGTTGAATTTAATAATGAGCCTTTGGATTATAATCCAATGGCTGCAATGTGTGAAGTTTTAAATATTCAAAAATCTTTATTATCAAGAATTAATGAAATTAATGAAATAACTGAAAATCCTGTACAAATTCTTGATAAAACTAAGGTTGATTCTATTGAAGATTCCACTGATCCAAATTTAGATTGGCCAATAGTTAACCTTTCTGATGGTTCTTCGATTCAAACAAGATTATTGATTGGTGCTGATGGTTATAATTCTCCTGTTAGAAAATATGCAGGGATTGAATCTAGAGGCTGGCAATATAATAGTTTTGGAATAGTTGGTACCATTAAATTGAAAGAAGAGGATTTTAATTCTTATGGTTATCAACGTTTCTTAAGTACTGGTCCTTTAGCAATCTTACCATTATCTGAAGATAATGCTACTTTTGTATGGTCAACTAAATCATTTTTAAATGAAATTTTAATGAAAGTAAATGAAACTGAAATCTTTCCTCACTTATTAAATGCTGCTCTTAGATTAACAGAAGATGATTTAAATTTCATTTATGAAAAATTAAAACAAGATCCAAATGATGTTTCTGTAATTGAAGATATTAAATGGAGATTGGAGTATGCTAAACCTATTGATATTGAATTACCAGAAATTGAATCAATTAATGGTGGTTCAAGAGCTAGATTCCCATTAAAAATGTCTCATGCTGATACTTATATTGGACCAAGGGTTGCATTAGTTGGTGATGCTGCTCATACTATCCATCCTTTAGCAGGACAAGGGCTTAATATGGGACAAACAGATGCAATGTCTTTAATTAGTGCTCTTGAAAAAGGTGTAGATAGAGGTCTTGATATTGGGACTCCTTTGGTTTTAGAACCTTATGTTTCTGAATCATGGCCTTTCAATCATGCCATGCTAGGAGTTTGTGATAAATTACATAAAATCTTTTCTACAGATTTTACTCCAGTGGTGATGGTAAGAGGTTTAGGAATTAAATTATTTAACACATTATCACCAATTAAAGATTTAATGATTAAAACTTTAAGTGTATAATTTTTAACATATCATGTATATACAAAATCTATAAACTATCTATTTCAATATCTATTACTTCATCATAAATCCCAGGTGTGGTACATTTACCATTTGTAATTAAAGATTCGATATCTTTAACTTCTTTGACACATAAACTAGTCAAATTGACAATATCTTTGGAGGTTTTACCAACCACTATATCATCTTCAACTCTTACCCCAATACCTTGGTAATGTTTTGGCCATTTTGAATCTTTTGGAATATATAATCCTGGTTCGATGGTAACAACATTTCCAGGCACCAATTTCTTAAATTTTGAAATCGTTGGAATATCATGAAGGTCTAAACCAAGATGATGACCAATGTAATGAGGGTATAAATACCTAGTTAATTCTGATCTGGTTACATTCGAAAACCCCGGTAAGTTTCTCAAGTTTTGAAGCAATTTAGTAACACTGAAATCATGAATATCATTAATTGACATTTGGTTGTCACTATAGCATTGGTCTATACATGCTTTATTTACATTGAGGACTACTTCATAAATATCCTTTTGAGGTTCAGAGAATTTGCCTGAATTTGGCCAAGTTCTTGAGATATCTGCACAATATCCACCTAATTTCCCTCCAGCATCTATGAATACTAATTCGTCTTTATAAAGTAAATCGTCATTTCTGGTATAATGAATAGTAAGAGAATTTTCACCACTTGCAACAACTGGAATATAAGCTTGTCTATCACATCCACTTCTAATAAACTCATATTGTAAGAATGCCGCCAAAGTTTTCTCTGTTTGAATTGGATTTGGTGATCCGGTTTGAGCAATGGCTTTATTGATAACTCTACTTGAAATTTTACCTGCTTTATGTAAAACATTAATTTCACTAGCTGATTTAATTTCTCTCTCTTTTGCAATAATTGAATTGATAGGCTTAACTGTTTTATTGGAATTGGATTTTAATAATTGGTGGATTGTATCGTGAGTCTTGTCAGTATCAAGCAGGAAAAACAGAGCAAACTCATCTGGTTCATTCTTCTTATCGTAGAAAATATAATCGTTTCTGATGATTAACTTTGAAAGATAGTTCTTAAAATTCTTGATATCTTCAACATAATCAGCATTGAAAAACTCGTAGCATCCTTGAAGACCAGATCTTTCACCTTCCCAAATTTCAACCAATGGGTTTTTCTCGGGGACTAACATATGGAATACAAGATCATCATCAGTTCCATGATCGCTAACTTTCTCAAGTATACCAATGGAATTTGGTTCTAGCCATCCACTTAGATAATATAAGTTGTTATTCTGTTGAAATTCGTGGAAAACACTTCCTGAACTATAAGTAATTTGGTTTCCTAATAATATTGTGATAGAGTTTTTAGGTAATTGTTTGATTAATTTTAATCGTCTTTGATAATACTCTAATGCGCTTATACCGGGAGTCAAATCTCCATATTTGGTTATTATATGAGGTCTTGTCTCTAGGGTTGGCTGGCCCAACTTATAAGGTAATCTGGAAGCTCTGGATCTAAACCAGCGAACTGGTTGTAAAAGGTTCATAACTTTAAAGATTTTTTTAAGGTACTGCGAACCTTAGTTGAAAAATTAGATGATAGTACTTGATGAATATAAAGGCTTTGTCATTGACAGGACGGAACATAACGAGAAGTGTGGTGAAATATTCACCACCGGAATAGACCAATTGTCAACTTATAATCAAATTTGTCAACAAGATAAAGAATTATTACCATCAACAGAATCACATGAATCAGAGTCTTTAAAAGATATTCCCAAAAAACAACAACGCAAGGTTGCAAGACAACAAAAACGAATTCGAATGAGTCAAAGAAAGATAAAGAATGAAGATAATCAAAAAGGGTCAAATGAAAAGGAATTGAATCAATATAAAATATCTGCTGAGATAAAAAAATTATACAATAAACTTCATACTGATAAAGAGACAAAATTAATTCAATACGAATCTGTAGCATTATATACCACTGATTTAGATCAGATATTACCTGGAGAGTGGCTAAATGATAATATAATCTCTTTAATCTACGAATATTTAATTCAAACCCATCTACAAAATCATAGAAAATTCATAAAACTAATCAACCCAGCCGTACTTCAAATTATCAATTATACAGATAGCGATATTCTTGATAAAAAAGACTATCAGAATCTGAAATTCATATTTCTACCTGTCAATGAAACCGAAGAAGGAGACCATTGGTTTTTGGTGGTAGCCAATATACTTGAGCGGAAATTTTTGGTCTATGATTCGATGTTAGTTGATGATAGTAACCGAGAATTATTGACTAATTTAGCGTCCAAGTTGACCAAGATGGGAATTATTCAAGGAAAATATGAAATTGAATTCATGCAAGTAGAACAACAAAGTAATCTTGATGATTGTGGTGTTTATGTAATAATGATTTCCGTATATCTAGTGCATATGTTATTACATAAACCGATAAATTTTGATTTATCTAATTTGAAGTTTAATTACATTGAAGCCCGTTTAGACATATTAAAGTTAATAAACTATTTAGTTACAGAAAAAGAAGATATATAGATAGAAACAATGAATAATTATATAGACTATTGAATGCATATTAAGATACTTAATTCAGCCCAACTTGTTAATTAACTCGTTTCGATTAACCACACTTCTTTCTTGTAACTGTAAAGCTCGCTCTACAAGCCTCATGTTCTCTACTATATAGTTATTTTCTCCTTCATTATAGAAATATTCTCCTTCTACATCATATCCAATCCCCACGTCGTTCAACGATAACGATCCAATTAGCATCACTAACTTGTTGATTATATCATCATGAGCACTTGACTTTAAAAATCTTAATTGAGCTACAGACACCTTTTTAGTGAAACTCATCATATTTAAAAAGATTTTAAACCGTACCATGAGAATTAAGTAAGCTTCAAATGGCTGGTTACTAGATACAGGGAGTAGAAAACTAATTTTTTGGAAATCTTCAAGTGTTGTATAGCTTTTATCATAGAAATCAACTGAAAATTCCTTTAAATTATCTACCAATTCAATCAATTTAGAATCATTTAATTGTTCAACGATTTCGTCTGGCAACAGTATTTCATTAAACGGTTGATTTAAAAGACAACAGATTACAAAAGTTATACAATATTCATTAAAAAATGGCGACTTTTTAGCTATTTCCAAGGATAAGTCTTGTGGTTCAAAATTCATAATCTTGAAATTATTTAGGTAATTAAATACTTCAACGTACTCAAGCAATTCAACACATTCTAAAGGTATCGATTGTAATTTTTGTTTCTGTAATTGAATCTTCTTATAGTTATTGCTAATGGTTTTCGATAAGTTTATTTCATCATTATCAAACCAGAATTGGAAGCATGTACTTAAGTACATAAAGGCAGAAAGTTCAATATTAGGACCCAAAAGAATCAATTCTGAAGCGATTATATTGAACTCTTTGAATTTAGAACAAATGAAAAATGCTGGAATATACTTTTTAAGGTTGGTAAATGTGAATTCATTCTTATTGATTAGATCTATTGCTTGTTCTATAAGGTCTAGCACTTCTGATGCACCATATTGACTAGAAAATTCATTATCTTCAGGAGCAACCTCATATTTGGATATCAATGAAAGACACAATTGCTTATCACTTTCCGACCTTGTCTGTTGATATCGGCTTTGGGCTGGCACAAATTGGATATAGTCAAACATGAGTCGGTGCGTAAAAGATCAAGATAGTTTAGAAGAATATTTTTAAAGAAAATCACGTGATTGCTCTATTTTTTATGTACATTGTAACTAAAGAGTAACCATGCTTGTCAGGTAACTGGTGCATAAATCGTACAATATTCCCGCCAACCCCCATGTAAACGGGATCCATGTGGTCATAGTCATAGAGCCAGCTCTATAAATGGCCATAATAAGTAACCCCACGACCGACCCCGATATAAAAGCAGCGATTAAAGACGTCAATACGTATCCTCCAAAGATCATAAGCAGCGTCACTATGATCGATCTCATCAGCTTCCCATGTCGTATACCATGTAACAAATGATTTGAAACGGCAACCAAACCTGCAACCGCATAGAACCCTACAAAGAATAGGATAAACCAAATAACGGTGAATTTCCAAATATCTTGGGCATAATAAAGAACCAGAACCGAATAAGATTGACTGGTAGCCCCCAAAGGCCAAAATAACGACGGGAACTTCGGCGTCGTATACCCAATAGGAACATTTAACGAAGATATAAACACCTTCATCGTCACCAGTAAATGAGTTTCGCACCTCACTAATGGATCGCACCTCAGATAAAAAACTAAACCCGCGACGTCCAAGAGGTGGCAATGAGTAGAAGATACGATTCCAGAACGACAATTTTTTCTCCTGAAGGGAGATTATATCAAGTTGAATATGCCCAAGAAGCCATTTCTAATGCAGGGACAGCCATTGGGATCTTGACAACTGAAGGTGTAGTGTTAGCCTGTGAAAAGAAATTCACTTCCAAGTTATTAGATGATGATGGACTGGCAGAGAAATTATACATTATTAACGACCAAATGATTGCTGCTGTTGCAGGAATGACATCCGATGCTTCGATCTTAATAAATAATGCCAGAGTTTATGGTCAACAATACCTTAAAACCTATAATGAAGCTGTTCCTTGTGAGATATTGGTCAAGAAAATCTGTGATATTAAGCAAGGTTATACTCAACATGGAGGGTTAAGACCTTTTGGGGTTAGTTTTTTATATGCTGGATACGATGATAGATATAATTTCCAATTATTTACTTCGAATCCATCGGGGAACTATAGTGGATGGAAAGCTACCAGTATTGGAGCCAATAATTCAGCTGCTCAAACTTTATTAAAGAAGGATTATAAAGATGATTTGACTTTAAAACAAGGATGTGAATTGGCTATTAAAGTGTTATCAAAAACTATGGATTCTTCAAATATGAATGGTGAAAAATTAGAATTTGCAACTTTATCATTAAATTCTTCTGAAAAAGTTATTCGTAAAGTTTGGAATAATCAAGAGATTTCTAATTTAATTAAAGAAACTGGTGTATTAGATCAAAAAGATGATGAGTAGATAGAATGGGTAGATGAATATATTGCACTTTTACTATTTTTATAGCAATTCTCTTTGGTCGCGATTATATTATTTTGCAGCAATGGACATTTTCAACTCCAGAACTTTATTTAAACAAATAAATAATCATAATATAATTAATAAGGATTTGAAACCTGAATTAAGTCAATTTAGTACCATTTCAAATGTAATTATTTATCAAACGTTATTATTAAAAGAGAATTTAAAATATTGGTATAAAGTGAAAAATTCCATTCCACGTAAGCTTTATTATACTTTACAAGTGTTGCCAATTAAATTATTTGAATACTTTAAAATTGTCAAATCCAAGAAATATAATGAATGGCCATCAATTAATTTATTATCCCATATTAATAATGATATTCGTTCAAATATAGAAATAATTAATACAAAATTAAATGAAAATTATGAAAAATTAGGTGAATTGATTGAAAATAAAGATAATTTGGAATCAATTAATGTAGAGTCTTTAAAAATTGATAAACTTGTATCTTATGAGCCTAATTGGTTGGTTAAAAACTGGATTTTAATTAGTTTGTTTGGGGTATTAACTCCAATGATTTCTCTTAAAATCATTCATAATCAAAATGAAATTTTAAAATGGATCAATGATAATTTAATCGAGGTGATTAAAGGTTTTTATAAAAACTGGTTAATTGCTCCGATAAGGGATACTTTGAATGTTATTAAGCAAGACTCAAATATTATTATCTCCAAAGAGTCTTTAAATTCAGATCTTTCATCATTAGAACGAATGATCCTTGATTATGCAAAAGATTTCAATAGTCTGTTGTCTACTGAAGATATTAGCAAACAAGTTCAATCTGGTGATTTGACGGTAATTATGTCAAATTATGAACATGAATTAAGAAGCCCAATTAAAAACTTTATTAGAGGAAGTTTGATTCGTAGTTTATTAATTCAAATTCAAAAGACAAAAGTTGATGGTGATGTTGCAATTACAGGAATTGATAAATTGATTAAATCTCAACAATTATTATTAGGAATTGTTTCTTTGAGTCCTTCTATTTTAATTGTCTATCAATTAACAAAATACTTCTTACAGCCAAATTTTACAATGAATGGGAAGGATTTAAAATTCAGTTGCTTACAAAACCTTGTGAATCTTAGGTTTGGAGATGATTTAATCGGTAAGGGAAGATTACTTATAAATATTATTAATTTAAAAATTGAAAGTAAATTTGTTATGAGTAAGAGCATTTTCAGGTTATTTAACGATGATTTAAATAAGATTTTAGAAGGAGAAGACAATATAGATAAATTATGTGTGGTTTATGCTAGTTATTTTAAATAGTCCTGTTTTGTTTAGGAGCTCAAAATACGATAATTGGATCAACTGGTGAAATTCATTTAAGAATATATATTTAATTCTTTTTCAGAATAAATCAAGTCTTCTGGCCCCAAGACGTCTAAAAAATGCCTCTACCGGAAATTGTATACCCATAATTGGTTTCCTAATCTCTATTACTATCAAAACCTAATTGTCTTCCCTAAAAGGAGAGAAACATCACCAAATTAGACCATTTCTATCCTATAAACCAGTCGTGTACGCATCGAGATTTATAACTTTCGCATCAACGAAAAATATCTTCTATACTTCAATACTTCAATGAGTACTATCTACATTAATAACCTCAATGAGAAAGTATCAGTAAACACGTTGAAACGAGAGTTGAACCAATTATTCAACAAATATGATATAAAGGCAATTCACGTGAAAAAAACATTGAAATTAAAAGGTCAAGCATTCATATCATTTAAGAATGTAGATACTAAAGATATCATTAAAAAGTATAATAACTACAAATTATTCGACAAACCAATAAAGATTTCCCAAGCCAAAGAAGCCTCATATGAAATACTAGATGAAAAAATAGTACAAGAGAAACGATCCATCAAAAAATATAAGAATTTCACTAATAAACCAAATAAATTGTTAATTCTTAAAGATATTGAAAATAATTTATCAGAATCACCATTTAAATCATATGATGGGTTCATTGATTTTAGATTAATTAACGTAAAGAAATTGGCATTCATAGAATTTGAAACTGCAGAGCAAGCAAACGAATGTTTGAAGAATATAGATATAGAAGAGTTGAAAAAATATGGAAATTGTCAAATTTCATTTGCAAAAGAGTAATGATAGAAATGATTAATGACGGTGAAGTTTATATATTAATAAAAACAATTTTTACATTTTTTTATTTTTTTAAAATTCAATATTGTTTAATTCTAACAAAGATCTTAATCTTTTAATCTCTGCATCTTTTTGAGCAGATTCTTCAAGAACTTCTTCAATTTTATCTTCCAATTGTTTCATTCTTTCCATTTTACGAGCTCTACTTCTACGTGCAGCTTCAGTGTTTTTAGCACGTTTTAAAAGTATAGGATCGTTTGAAACTAATTTAACTGGTTCTAAAGGTTGAGATCTTACTTTTTTAGAGTATTTAATACAACCTAAATGATCAGTTTTGGTTTCAAGTTTCAATTTTTTACTTTCAATTTGTGGAGTAGATAAAGTTGAAGAAGGATTTGGAGTAAGAAGTTGAGCATGAGAACGTTTACGGCTTACATCAACATCATTAGAAGCTTCATCAGATATTATTGGAGTAACATCTAAAGGTGGTTCAGATAATGTTAAAAGCAAATCTTCGTCAGTTACGACTTGATTCGTCTCAATTTCATTATTTGCATCAAATAATGAAACCCAATCTTCTTTGTTAGCACCGTCTAACACGAAATCTAATTCGTCAAACATAGGAGTATTATCAACTTCATCATTCAGAAATACTGAGTTCAATACTTCTGAATGGAATTGTAATGAACTACTGGATGATTCCAAAGGTAATTCATTGCTTTTACTAGTATCGGTTTTATTGGTCATCATTAATAGTTCTGGTGATGAACCAATAAAAGAATCATTTAAAATAACGGGATCGGACATCTTGGATACTTTTTCTTTAATTTTAATAGGGGAAATATTAATCTCTTAAGGCAACTAAGGCAATATAATTTAATTTAACTAACTCATTTTCAAAAACATTTTTAGGGGGGAATAACAACTCTTATTATTATTAATTTAACTTTTTTTTTAATTAATAATTACTTTTACTTTTTATAAATAATAAAATAATTTAGGCACACATTTTTAATCTAACACTGACAATACAATAAACAAAATAAAATAAAACAATTAAAAATTATGTGGGACAAAAAAATGAGTTGTTGATAATTTTTCAAGGGGATTTCGCAGTCCTTTTATAAATTTTACCTCATGAAAAATTTTCACTATTGGGTCGTGTGCGGGGCCCAAAACGTTTGAATTTTTTTAGCCAAACCGTTTACGAAGTTATATGGGCTTGGGACACGACCTTTTCTTAGTAATTGAATGAGTCATAAACCTAAAATAGATAACAACACACTAAATAGGAATGTAGATGTATGTGGGATAGATAATAATAGGAGAGGTTTAAAGAGGTTTTTAAATGATATTTACTTGTAAATGAATCAATTAGGGTACTGAAATAAATAACAGTCACAAGGTTTTCTTATCTTGTCCGTCACCGGCGGTCCTGAAACCGGGGCGGTTAAACCGTAATGAATTACCGTTTCTGGCACCAGAGGTATTTTGCGTGTGGGAACCGAACTAACTCTATTATTGCAGACATATCAATTGTGCAGGAAGTGATAACGTTTATAGATCTGAATTATGAACCCGTTAGGCTGATGTCACCGATTGTGATCTAGAATGTTAAAGAAGGTGATTGTTTGTAGCGGAGATGTGTGGAGAGTATAGCGACCAATGGCAATGATTTGTGATTTTGTGAAAGTATTTGTAATCTGTGATTTTCACTGTATGCATTGTATCGGCAGGATTTTCAATATTTTGGTATTGTTTATGATTTGGCATTGATGAGTTAGTTGGTCTGCAATACGCTTTGAACATAAGTTTGTGGTTGTGCTTATGTTCTGCTTGAGCTTGTAAATTTGTTTGAGATAGTTCTTATTAGACACCAAGGACATTTAAGCGTTGAACTAACAAAGAAAAAGATAGCGTAAGAAAGACATATAGACAAAGAAATGTACATAGGAGAGAATCGTATATTGGCGTATGCTGCTTGGTTCATATCTACTCTAAAACAACAACAGGATGACATTGGCCTTCTACCATTACTTCTTCCCAATCTTAAGCCATTTAGGTACTTTTTTCTCAGTAGATTTAGGCTTTTCGTCAGGTAAGTCTCCTCTAACACGCTCCAACTTAACTTCAGGCAACTCATCAAAGTCCTTATACTCTTTATCTACTAAATAATTCGAGCCAGTAACCTTGCTTTCCCATATAAGAATCATTTTTTCTGTGAAATTTAAGTCGACCAACTTTTTATCGTTTAATGCAAAAGAGGTCTGAAACTTTTCAAATGGTGGATAACTTAATTTCAAACAGTAATTCGATTTGAAATTGTCTTCAACATTATTATCGATTTTCTTAACCAATTCACCAAATTTAGCATTTTTATCGAGATGAACTTCAAGGATAAATCCATTGGGGAACTTGATTCTAATGTTGAAGCTTTCAGGAATATGGACCTGTTTTGCCTTAGGACGTTTATATTGGATAGTCAGCTGATAAAGTTTGGCGTGGTTTACAGTGAATTCGTAGTCTTCTTCTGGGTTTTCGTAGATTTGCGTATGCGAGGGTTTGTAGATGACGTCGTTCTGAGGTGTTGGTGGTACAAAGGGTTGTTCGGCATGTTCAGACGTAGAGGCTGTTTCCCCCGACAGAGTTGCTGGGAGTTTAGCTGTTTCTTCACCTGTAAGGCTTACTGGTTTAGAAAGAGGATCAGATCTAGATACAATTTGTTCCTGGCTGGGAATCTGGGGTTCAGACTGAACAGGTTCAACAGACTCATTCTTGGTCGCTGTTACCGGCTCTTTGGTTAATTGAGTTGAATCCTGTGGAATTGAACTTACAGGCACCTTTTTGGCATCTTCCTCTCTTTGGTGCTGCTTTTCAAGCTCCCGTTGTCTTTGTCTTTCAAGCTCTCTCTCGACAATCTTCCGCTGTTCATCGTCATTGTTCCGTTTGTGACTGACACGTACAACTACATTTGATGTGTCACCAATAAGCGTACTCAACACAATTGCACCCGAATCTTGTAAATCATACACTTTGTTCAAGATATTCACACTTACATTAGTTTCTGCTACTGTAGCCTCAACCAATTGACTCAAGGTAATGGAATTCTTCACTTTGGTGACCAAACTTTCACCATTTGGCTTCAATAATTTGCATGCAATCTCTTTTTCTATTACAGTGGCTGGCTTTAATTCTACTTTACAGTTATTCACGAGGCTAGTGTATCGTATTAATTGGGAATTATCGATCTTTTTCCCTTGGAAATATATATCACCATGGCCAATTCCAAACTTCTGGCATGCTTGACGAGAAAGATCACTAACGGATCCATTTCTGTTGATATTTATCTTTTTGGACAAATGGTTGTAGGAGACGTTAAAAGTGATAGACATGGTACTGCTTTGCCATTGCGATTAAGCTCATTGAGGGTAGGTGCAGGTCACGTGAGTTTCTTTAAATGAGTTAGAGATGGGATGGAGAGGGTGGAGCAGAGCGGAAGGGAGGAACGAAGCGGGCGCATGGGTTAGCACGGATTGGAATAAGGTTAGATAAGGTGGCAGGCTGTCAGTGAACAGATAGAGCCCCTAGGTCCCTTCTAGCATCCACCCGTTTATCACCCACTATTACCTCCGCCGGCCTCCCGGTTCAATATGATTCTGGTTCCCGCACGCACCATCATCATCGCATATAAATAAGTGAGCATCACCAATGTGTTTAAACTTGACATGTGTGGCTGCTTATCAGATCTTTGTTTAATTATCATATCCGTTTTATTCCCACCTTTACCCGTGTGGATCAGAAGAGGTGTTTGTTCCGCAGATTCCTTAATTAACATCCTATTATGTGTTTTAGGCTATATCCCTGGGTTGATCCATAGTTGGTACATCATAGCTAAGTATCCTCCTTATGATAGCCGTAAGACTTCAAAAATATATTACATTTATCAAAATGATTTAGAACGTGGGCTTGCACAACCACAAGATCATTCACAACAACATCATCACCACCACCATAACACCTATATTAACCAGCAACCTGGCCCTTCCAGTAACCCTAGCTATGGAGCCACCACCGAGGAGTCAAACCCTCCTCCTTACACCGAGCTTCCTAAAAACGGTGTATGATTTGAGTGGTAACTTGAATTTGAGTCGTAATTTAATAGCTGGTGTTATAAGCAAATAAGCTTTGAAGCCGATCGGCTAAAACCTTCATTTGAAGACCTTGAAATGGTCTTGAGTCATGTGATAATTCGCTTTGGTATAATTAGTGTAGAGTAATAGATAATGGGAACTAGTAAACGTAATTCGCTTCTCTGAATGGGTTTAATGGCCTTTATCGACTTGTTTCAGGAACCTCCTGGCCGGTTATGTTCTGTCTCTGATGTCTTACTTATCCGGGGATAATGAAAATTCGCGATAAGAACTATTACCGACCATGTCTTTAATCTCAGACACCATCCAGACCATGGGTGACCAAAGTGGAACCCAGAGTAAAACCAGTAGTTCTGAAATCAAAAGTATATCAGTAACCCAAAGTATCAAAGACTGGTGGAAATTCCCTTCCTCTTTAATGAAACCCACCAGTAATAGTAAGAAGTTTCACGAAGCTAGATACAAGAATATAATGATTGAATATGAATTGTATAAAGCCGTTTTAAGTGATGATATTAGAATCACCAAGCCTGGAGAGAAGCCAGATGACATTCAAGAAGGTTATGTTGGAAGTTTTGTCGACACAGACATTGGTAATGGAGAATTTATTCATGAGTTTTATCTCGAGAATAGAAACGGGAAATCAGACGAAACCCTTGTTATTATTCATGGATACATGGCTTCATCTGGATACTTTGTAAAGAACTTTGAACCTTTAATCAAAGCCACACCTGGGTTAAGAATCCATATCATTGACTTGCCAGGGTTTGGTAATAGTTCAAGACCTAAATTCCCCAAACAATTGTTAGTTGATCATAAGAACAAATATGAACAGATCCATCAAGTTTTACAAGTTGAAAATTGGTTTATTGATAGGTTTGAAACCTGGAGAATTAAGAAATCCATCACTAGTTTCAAATTAATTGGTCATTCAATGGGTGCTTACTTATCATGTTGCTATTTGATGAAGTATTATGATGGTCAAGTTAAAGAGTTAATGTTGGTTAGTCCCATGGGGACAGAACTGAACTATGTAAGTCTTATCAATGATAAGTCTCTTCAACTTAATCATCATGAGTTGGCCAAATCAGGTGGTGATCCTTTAAAAGAGTTAGTAGCTAGACAACAAGAAAATGGTGAAATTACTGAAGATGGGGAATTAGAAAAATTATACGAAAAATTAGGTAGACCTAAATTCCCCAAGAATTTGGTGTTGAAAAAACTTTGGGAATGGAAAATCAGTCCATTTCAATTATTACAAGTTTTTGGACCTTTCTTTTCAAAATTATTGAGTTTATGGTCTTATCAAAGATTTAAAAATCTCAAGGATAGCCAAGGTGAAAGTAGTAATGATTTAATTTTAAAGTTACATTATTATTCTTATTCAGTATTTAACCAATTCCAAGGTTCAGGTGAATTAGCAATTACAAGACTTATAAATCATGAAATTTTACCAAAATTACCATTAGTTGATAGAGGTATAGTTGAATTTTTTGTCCAGAAGAAGATTAAGACTAGTTGGATCTATGGTGATAAAGATTGGATGAATGCCAATGGTGGTAAATTTATTTACGATCAATTGAAATTAGCGGGTGCTGACACCGATTATAAAATTATAGAACATGCTGGTCATCATATTTATTTAGATAATTCTGCTGATTTCAATGAAGAAGTCGTGAAATTTTTTGGTCTTGTATGAAATGTTTATTTAGAATTAGATTAAAGTGTTTTAATATATACTTGAATTTAGTAGGTGATTGAGTTAAGGGATATCTATAGATTCTCTAATGTTCTTCATTTTTATAACAACCGTTCTTAGATCCTCTATTTTCTTTCTATCATCAGAAATACGACGTGCATTTTCAATAATATCATCAGATAATCCAGCTAATTTAGCTACGTTTATACCATACAGGTTATCAATTACCCCCGGTACTAATTTATACAAGAAAATAATGGAATCTCCATCTTGGATATAATCCATATAAAAGCATCCCACATCATCAAACTCTTCAGTTAATTCGACTATTTGAGGGAAATGAGTAATGAAGAGAACTGTAGGTTTTAAATCATGCATGCAAAAATATTTTAAAATCGAATAAGCTATTGCGTAACCATCGACTGTACCAGTTCCTTTACCTACTTCATCTAATAATATCAAGGAATCATCGTTAAACTTATTTAAAATGTTCATAACTTCTAACATTTCTACCATAAAAGTCGATTGACCTTGAAGAATATTATCTGAAGCACCCAGACGAATAAATATTTGATTGAATATACTTAATTTGGCCGATTCACAAGGTAAGTAACATCCCACTTGATGCATGATAACCAATAATCCAATAGATTTGATATAACTTGATTTACCACCCATGTTAGGTCCAGTTATAATACTAATCCGATTATTATTATAAGATATATCAATATCATTAGCTATAAAATTGGTCAATGTTTCAATTACAGGATTTTTAAAATTTTTAACAATTATAGTTTGCAGATTATCAACAACTATGGGTTTGGTTCCATTAACCTTAGTAGTAGACAACGATAAAAAGCAATCAAATTTACATAAACTTAAGATTATTTTATGGAATTTATAATAATTATCATTGATTTTGTTGATAAATTGAAGAAATGCTTTATTACAAATCTTTATTAATTGCTCTTCGTGATAAATTAAAAGATTATTTAGTTTTTGTAAAGTTGGAGATCTAAATCTAGTAACTGATTTAGTTGCATTTATCCTTAACCAATCAGCTGGAATTGATTTAATCATAGAATTCCGAACTTCAACAAGGTTATCTTGATTAAGATTTTTAATCAACTTTATTGGTTTATTTAATAGATTACCAATTCTTTTGGCTTCGTCTTGTAATTGTTGTTTAACGTCTTCTATTTCTGATTTCTTAGTAGAAATTTCTTCCCAGTCGTGATATTTTAAATTGAAATAATTGGGGATCTGTTCAGGTCCTTCATTATCTCCATAAGTTGTACTTATATAATTAATATAATCTTTTTCTATATCAAGGTCTTTACTAACTTCAAGTAGATCAGTAAACACTTCAATCAACTGTTTGGATTTGAATGTTTTACTTATATCTATAATATCATTTTCCAAACTTTTAATTATCTTTATGAAACCATTAAACTTATTCAACATTTTAAAAACCTCAGTACGAGATAGTTTTGGGGATTCTAAAGAATAATGGACCTTAATTAGCATTTTTTCGAGGTCCATATTAAATAATTGACCCAATTGGTTTTTTAAACTATCTACAACATGATTGAATTGACTAGTTAAGTCAGAAATGGCTTGAGATCGATCCTCAATTAGAGCCTTATCTACCAAGGGCCTAGACACCCATCTATGTAACATTCGTTCACCCATTCTAGTTCTTGTGTGGTTTAACAGCCAAAATAGTGAGCCCTTTGTCAGCCCATTAGTGGAATTTTCAAATATTTCAAGTGATTTTAACACATTACTTGATAAAATCATATAATTTTTATTAGAAAATTTAGAAATATTTGAAGTTATGGTAAAAATATTTGCTAGTTTGAATGGCATTAAATATTTTATAAGTTCATTAATACATTTAATAACCAAAGGATTGTAGTTAATATGATAATAATCGTAAAGGTCTTGATATTTCCCATCACTAAACAGATCAAAAAACGATTTTAATTCTTTATTACCATCTTGGGATTCACTCAAGTTCAAAATGTTACAACTATTATTGACTGAATTAATTAGCTTGGTAACTTGGCTTGTACAATTGATTAATATGGCTTCGCTCGGCTTATAATAGTTCAATCTTGTTTCCAATTCTTGACGTAAGTCATTATCTTCAAAAGAATCAATGATAATTTCACCAGTAATTGGTTTTACTATTACTATACCAGTATTAAGCTTATCTATATCAATACTGATGATATAATCACCTTCATTATCATCATAACCATGGGCTGTTGATGCCATTTCTTCATTCATATACGTTGCCTTGGTGTAAACGGACGTTAATTGACGTTCAAAAAGCCCTTTAGAACTGTCTACATTTTTTATCATCGACAGTTCCGTCTGTTTAACCACACCTACGCGATGGCCATATGAAAGAATATTCTTTAAATGAACGTGTAATCTGTTATCAGGAATCGAGCAATAATCAAATCGGTTATCCTTTGCTGGAATATACATGACATTGATCAATTTGGATACAATTTTAGCATCATTTCCATAAAATTTGTACTTATAACCAACTTGAATCGCGAGTAATTTATCTGTATTGGAACTTTTCAAGTCAAGAATTTGCTTTTCTAAGGGAGTTAAGTTTGATTTTGGTTTCTTTGGCTCTGTTGGCTTTATATCATCTTGTGATATCGTAGGGCGTTTCTTCGCCGGGGTGAAAAATTTACTTATAGGTTGATAACCCATTGATGAAAATTGCGATGGCTGCGAAAAATAACGAGTATAAGAGCTGGCACTAGAGATTTATTGTCATGTATTCATTATCTAACTCTACTAAAATTTATGGAATTAATAGTAGAAATCAGTTTCTTTGGAGAGTTCATCAGTGATTTGGGAGAATTCACCAGTGATTTGGGAGGTGAAGGCATTTCTATAGTACTATTCAAATCTGTTGAATTAGAGCTTCTTCTAGATAACGAAGATCTACTACTATGGAATGCAATTTTAGCAGCTATAGAAGAAGGAGATTCAACCGAATTGACCAGACTAGCTTCATTTATTGATTTGAAAGAGTTGGTCTTTGCTATAGAAAAGTTTGTTTTAATAGGTGATGAATTTGTAGTTGTAGATGAGGTGGTTGATTCAAGGTCTATATTATCATTATCATTTGCAGTAGACCTTATAGATGGAGAAATGGTTATTGATTTTAAAGAAGGAGTTTTCTTTATTATTGGAGTGGTAGGACTCATCAATGGTGGAACTGGAGGATCCAAAGTGGTATTTGCTCTTTGTCTCAGAACCAAAGGACGGTCTATTTGAGTAGGTAGAGATTGGGAATGAGTTCTCTTTTGTGTTTCATTGACAGACAAGATCGGACTGGCAAGAATCTTATTTGACTGGCCATTTGGTGTACCAGTTGTATGTTGTATAGTACTTGCTACAGATGCAGATGCAGTTATAGAACTAGCATTGTAGGAGGGTGTACCAGTAGAAGATATTGAAGCTGCACTGATAGAAGGTGTACCTGATACACCACCACCAGAAGGCCCTATTGAAGAACCATCAACAGACCCACCTCCAACCGAAGCACCGCCTATTGTAAGAGAGTCTTCACCACCATTCAGATCATCTATATTAAAGGCACTTGGACCATTCGAATCAGAAATCAATTGTTTCTTCGCATCTTTATACAATTGGGTCAATTTAAAGTTAATACTTAACTCGATGGGTAACCACCCTTTAACGTTCTTAGCCTTTTCAAAAGACTTGATGATCTTTAAGCTTTGGGACTTGTTTTTAACAGTATTGATAACGTATTCTAAAAACACTTTGATACATGCAAAGTTCCCATATTCAAATGCAAGATGAAGTAGATTATTCCCATTCATATCTACTATATTGTAATTAGCACCCTTATCTAGGAGTAACTTTAACCCTTCATTAAAACCAAAAACACAGCAATAATGAACAGGAGTTCTCTTTTCAGGTCCTCCCGGATGATCCAACCAAAAATTTCCTGGGAATTCTTGTAACAAATAATGCAAGGTCTGTAAATGGTAATTCTGAATGGCTAAATGTAAAGGGGATAATCGGTCAAAACTTAACATATCATGATGATTTATTAATATGGCATTAAGGTCTTCGTTAACATCTTTGAATTGATTTATAAACGAAATTAAATGGAAACATATAAGGTAATGACCATTAAAACTGGAATAATGAAGGTTATTCCACCCGTTCTTATTATCGATATTAAGCCACAATTCAGGAAATCGAAACAATAACTTTTTGGTGATGGATAAGTTACCTTCTATAACGGCATTCCTTAGTCGTTCATCGGGTTCTAACATATGGAAATAAAAAAACTCAATGAAAAAAAAAAAATGAACCCTAATTTAACATGAAATTAATTAACTATCGAGGTTGAAAATTCCCCCAGGCCGCGATCTTTTCACAGTAATGAAATTAGTGTTAGTCCTGGATATACAGGGGAATTGGGAAGCCCTTAATAGTATAGAAGATGAAGATAAAGATTTAATAATCATCCACACCGGTAATTTTGGGTTTTGGAATAAAAGTACCATTGAAAACAGCGATTTTAATTATTTTAAACAGATTATCTCATTTCTGAATATATTACCCTTAGAATTAGTTAAATCCATAAATGATATGATTAATATTAATCAAATTCCGTCAATTGAGTTGTTAAATAAGATGAAATCAGATGCAATTGACTATTTCGATTATATAGATCATTATTTAACTGGGGAAAAGTCCTTTAAATATCCTATCTATACCATATTTGGACCTTTAGACGATCCTCAAATAATTAGTCAATTCCAACAAGTTGCTAATAAGATCCCCAATTTATACTTGGTAGATCACTTACACAACTATATTATCCCCACCACCAATGGACCAGATATTAAAATATATGGAATCAGTGGGAAATATAAGTTTACTAATTTATTTAATATGGGATCAATTAACACGTCAACCTTAATAAATGGTGAAATTGGTGAACTTTGGATCACTTTATTACAATTGAGTGAATTCTATCAATTGAACAATGATGGTGATAGTACTATCAATTTATTTTTGACTTACAATTCATTATTAAAGACACCTTTATTGGAGTATATTGCGATGATAACCAATGCTAATTTTACAATTAGTCAAGGATTACATTTTAAATATCCAATCATTGGTAACGAAATGAGTTTTTTAAACACCATTGAAAACTTCAAATTAAAATTCTCTAAATTTAGAATTAAATTTGGTGAATTATTTAAATTAATTAAAGATGATTTATATAAATTACCATTATCAATTAAAGAAACTTTATCAGTTAGTTTAGAAATCTTAGATAAAATCCCTATAATTAATTCTACAAAGATTATTCCTTTAAATCTTTTAGAAAATCCAAATCAAGAGATTAATTTAAATAAGATTAATGAATTATATTTTGAAAATTTTTATAATTTATGGCATTTTATCTTATGTGATTTCTTAATAAATGATGAACAAAATGTGATTAAATTGAAATGGGATGATGGAAGGTTGAAATTAGATAGTTGTATTAGTTCAGGGTTTGATTTTAATCATGAATTACCTGATCAATTAGAGGAAGATATAGATTCTGAAGCGGATGTAGAGGTTGATAATGAATTTAAGTTGAGAGGAGGTAAAGACAGAGGTAGAAGGGCACGTAGAGGTAGAGGAGGATCTAGACCACGTCGTGCCCGTCGATTTACGTAGATGCTATGATGAAAAAAAAGGACTAAAAAGGACTAAAATAGGGTTAAGAAAAAAGGTAAAGCATTTGGATGTACAGGCAAAGTGTAAAGCACGGCTCCCTTGCTTAAAGGATTGGATATAGGAAATGGTATGTATTGTAAATGAATAGAATCTGGAATCTAATGTGTATTTCTATGCTAATGATGGTGTTCAAAAGGTAATTTTAAACCAAACATAACTGGACCATCTTGTTTAACTCTATAGAAAATGTAGAACCACATAGTTGCTCCTAACAACTTTGCGGTCCATTTTAATCTTGGATCTGTGTGGGGCATAGCTGCTAACCCGTGTCTGGTGTAAGGATTATGGTGACCTGCCATGATTATATGATGAAAATTTAATTGGTTAGCGCGATGAATGGATGGTGGTGGTGTACGGGTGTGGGTGAGCGGCATAAGCTCGAGAGAGACAAAAAGAGCCGTGTATCAGTCAATAATTGTATTACTACATGCGTATACGTACTTCATAACAGTTGAATCTTTATATCTTCATGATTTAATGGTACAAATTGATCCAACGGAACGTTAATTAATATTTGATCATGAGCCCATTCGGGTACTAATTTAGAATTTTTACTTGCATCAACACTTAATTCAATAGCATTAAAATTAAATAATTGAGGCATTGGTTTTAAATCAGGTTCATCATTATTTTGTTGATTTAATTGAGGATTTGAATTACTAAATAATTTTCTAAAATTTGGTAATTTAGTATCAATTAATCTTAATTCATCAAAATAAGGATCTAATAAAGCATCAAATCCATTGAATCTTTCAATTGGATTATATTGTAATAATTTACTTAAAAATATAATACAATCCATTGTAACTTTTTTAAATATTTTATTTAATGGGATTGGTTTAATTTGTGGGAATTTATGTTCCATATAATTTGGATTCATTGATTTAATTTGATCTTTTGAAGGAGTACCTAAAATTTTAATAATTTCAACTAATTGATCAATACCACTTTCACCAGGGAATAAAGGTTGACCTAAAATTAATTCAGCAATTACACAACCAGCAGACCAAATATCAATTTTAGTAGTATAATTAATTGAACCAAAAATTAATTCAGGAGCTCTATAATATCTTGAACAAATATAACTAACATTTGGTTCATTAGGATTTAAAATTTTAGCACTACCAAAATCACATAATTTTAATTCCCCAGTATATGGATTAATTAATAAATTTTGAGGTTTAATATCTCTATGACAAATCCCTTGAATATGAATAAAATTTAAAGCTCTAAACATTTGATAACTATATAATTTAATTTCTAATAATGGCATTGATAATCTTTTTGAAACATAATAATGTGATGCTTTATATAAAGTTTCGGGTACAAATTCTAAAATTAAATTAAGATATAATTCATTTTTTTCATTTGTTTTATAAAAATAATATTTTAAATCAACAATATTTTTATGATGAATTAATTTCATAATTTGTAATTCTCTATTTTTAAATCTTTTATCTTGTAAAACTCTTTTAATGGCACAAGTTTCATTGGTATTTATAATTTTGGTTTGGAAAACTACACCAAATGACCCATGTCCAACCATTTGAGATTGGGTGTATTGAACTGATAAGAGTTCATCATTGTATCCATTATGGACTTGTTCTGTTATGATATCTATAGACATGTTAGTACATCAATATAATGAGTGTGGGGGTGATGCTGGGGTTGACGTTAAGTTTTTTTGGAGCTCGGAGTTGGGGGCTCTTTGGGGGGTTGACGTTTTGGGGGGATTTTTGGTGATATTTAAACCCGACAGTTGACGTTGAAAAGGGTTGAATTGAAGTTAACAGACGAAAACGACGATGTAATTAAACTTGAATAAACAAAGATATTCCGTTATTGGCTTGTTGATTTTATTGCGGATTCCGAAATTGGGGGTCCAAATGCAATAACAGACTTTTTTTAATTAAAAATTGTTAACTATTAAAATTCGATTTTAATTTATATAGTTGTAATTATGTAATTAAATCAAAGTTTATTGATCTACTGTTGTTGAAGCAGAAAATTTATATGAATGACTATGAGGGGTCGCTGAAAATTATGGAGAAAAAATCGCACAAAAAACAAACCAATATTTCCTCGGGGACGAATGGAAGGGTCGTGCGCGGGGGTGAGAGGCTAAGACGCCAATTGCGCTTGAATAATTTCATACAATAAAGGGTGCATTGTTTAAAGTTTAATGTGAGCAAGCTTTAAGGTTGGATTGAGGAATGGTAGCGGTGATTAGTGATGATAAGTGGAATTGAAATGGTTAGTGTTGATGTTTAGTGTTGATGTTTAATGTTGATTAAGGCTTGTGAGTTAATGCCAACACTGGTTAAGGGCCATTCATGGCGGTATTGGTGTCGCATGTCGCCCTAGTTCTTCGGCCCCACAATAGATCAGACTCATAATCATATTTCCATCGGTACCCCTCTTAAGTAGGATCGTCAATCTTGTGCTGTTAGTAGTTCCAACCCCGGTCATTTCGTTTAATATGTCTGTAGTCAACTGTAATCGTTCCCTTATTCTCCTGTTATACCTTCCTGGTCTCATTCTTCTCTACTCTCCGCTGCCAAGGTCTCCAGGTCATCGCGACATTTTCTGTCACCCTAAAATCTTAGTATACGTACCTATTTGTTCACTGTATCTCTTTTTAAACAAACTCTTCTTCCTTCCTGAGGTGGCCAGACTCTTCGTCTGGTCAAAACTATTTGTTCTCTCGAGTTCTAATTCATCACTCGTCCGGGATATGATATTAAATAACTTGGATGCAATAGAATTTTTTCTTTGGCCTGATTCTGGCTGCACCACACTGGTTAATGTGGCCTGGTCATCAAAGTCTATCTTTTCATTATTATTCCAAGGATTGGTAAATTGAGGCTTTTCTTTACTTTCAATCAATTTTTTCCGGCTTTCTAACCGTTTTTTTTGCTCATACTTTTCCCGTTTTTTTTCAAGTCTTCGTTCCAGACGGTCTTCTTTACGGGCCTGGCGTTCTTCTTTGCGTTCTTCTTTACGGTCCTCTCTAAATGCATCTCGTTCTTCTTTTTTAGACGTTCGAGCCTCTTTCCTATCTATTTTAGCTTCTTTTCGAGCTTCTCTCTTAGCCTCTTTTCTAGCCTCTTTCTCTTTTTTGGATTCCTTATTATTCCTAATTCTTAACCTCCCACTCTCCAAATCCAACTCTGTCTCATAAACCTTCAATATTCCTGGATTAATGAAATCTTCTACATGCTCATTGGCTTGTGCATAAATAGGTTTATCACCCACCATATCTTTTATCCTCGGGGTGCTAAAACCTTCATTATGAATATATTTAGGATAATATTTATGAATGTGATATTTATTTTCTAATAAATCATAATTTATTTGACTTAAATCATCTTTAACTTTGAGTTTCATCATTTGCCAGGGTGTACCTTGGATAAAAAGATTGTTAATTGTAAGCGAAATCCACTGATATATAACATTGTGGAGAACAATGTCGGGGTTTGCGACATACGCAATTTTAGTGTTGCATTTCATTTAACCAATGTCGGAGCGGTTAAAGATAAGCTTTGGGTATTAGGTTCACATATATTAAATTATAAACTTTAGTTTTATAGGGGAGTTAAACAGTAACTTAAGTGGTTAATTTTTTAAATCTCTCAATAATTTCATTAATTTTAAGCCTTGTTTGGGGGTTTAATTTACAAATTTCATTAATTAACCTTTCGAATTGGTTATTAATATTTAGGCGAGTAGTTAAATTACATCTATTTATTGGCTCAAGTTTAATTAATTGAAAATGGTCTATTTCGAATATTTCAGGCCAATAATTTTCATTATTTTCATCTTTTGAAGGGGTGCCAAAAATATTAAAAATCTTCTCAATTAACTTAAAATCACTTACATCACCGTTATCATGTTCATCATATAAAATGTTTTTACAGTTTTTGGAATACAAAAACAGCAAAAGGATCCCAAGGCTCCAAATATCTATCTCAAAACCATAATTAATTCCAAAGATTAATTCAAGTGGTTTATAGTATGACAGACAGACATCAAAAATATTATCATGTTCTTTTTGGGGGATCAGAATACTGAAATCAATAAGCACCAAATCTTCAAAAGTATCTGTGTTATTCACAAGGAAATTCTGAGGTTTAATATCTCGATGAATAACCCCCTTTTCATGTATAAACTGTATCAGTTGAAGAACTTTATCTACTATTAAATTTAACTTTTGTACAGGATACTCATTTATAGGTACAAATGTGATTTTACCATCAGCTCCAAAACGACTTTTCTTACGACAATTCTTCTCAATCAAATCCACCAATGACATTGGATAGTATTTCATGTACATCCAGATTTCATCGAATTTCTCTTCTACTTTTAGCACGTCAATTATATGTTTATGATTTAAGGATCGAACCAATTTAAGCTCACGACGGACATTATGAGGTGGCATCTGGATATCTATATCCACAACCTTAATGGCGTTGGCTTCATCACGATAAACTGTTGAATAAGGACCGTGGTGAATCACTTGCATGAAAAATCCGCGACTGGCGGATGGTCTTTATCTACCCTTGACGGATTTTCTTTCTTGAGCCATCATCATAAATTAACCGTTTAGAGAGATTATTACTAATAATGTCATTGTCGTCAGTATAGATTCTTCTCTTTGGATACTTCAAATTCAATCCTTCAAATGCATTTTCATCAACTTTTGGTACCTCCATGAAAAACTCATGCAGGAGCGCATTCTCTGCTGTAAGTCTCTTACTGGGGTTGTATGCTAATAATTGTTCTAGAAATTTATAACAAGATTTATTGTTCCCGCCAATTGACTTGTACCAGCTCAAGAGATTTGAACTCATATCATTATTATTCAAGGTCAAAATCATCTGTTGAAACGAATAGTATTCGGGGTACTTACTTAGATTTGGCCATGTATTTGAGTTGGGCACGCCCAAGATATCGATGATTTTAAGAAACTGATTTTTTTGGAAAGGTACCAGTTTCTTATTATTTATATCGAATTTGGCTTCTTCACCTTTGAAGATGGGCCTTAAACTAAGTAACTCTGCTAAGATACATCCAATAGCCCATAAATCGATCGCTGGTGTATAATACCTAGCACCCATTAAAAGTTCTGGGGCTCTATACCAAATTGTCACCACCACCTTATCTCCAGTATATAAACTTTGTAAAGGGTTATTGAACTTTCTAGCCAACCCCAAATCTCCAATCTTGACACATCCATAATTGGTGACCATAATATTAGCTGGTTTTAAATCTCTGTGGAAAATCCAGTTCTTATGTAAGTATAGTACACCATTCAAGATTTGCCAGATAATTGACTTGACGTTCTTTAAAGGTATAGGTTTTATCTCTGGATGCGAATGATAATGAATAATTTGAAGTAAATCATGTTCACAGAATTCAAAAATCATATAAATTGACTTATTTTCAAGGATAATATCGATTAATTTGGTGATATTCTTGTTATTAACCTCTTTACATAATGACATTTCTCTAATTGCACTTTGACTTATACCAGTATAGTTCAAAACTTCTTGACCATCGATGTTCATATGATTGTTCTTTACGTTGTTATCGATTTTGAATTTCTTGATAGCAAATAATTGTGGAGGAGGTTGTTGGATTTTTTCATCTTCTGGCTTTCCTTTTAGGTCTACTTTAGATCTTGCTTTATAGACTTTACCATAGGTACCAGCAGCGATATAGCCGATAATTTCATAACGAGATAAAACTGATTCTCTTGTGAGGTCCTTTCTGTGTTTATAAGGACCAAGGGTTAGGATGGAGTTGGATGCCATCAACGTTGATTGGGGCATCATGGTTGTTGGAGAGTGCGGATAGGGCCAGATACGGCCTAGTAGGGCGAGAGTGGACGAAGCGAGCGAGCGAGGGGCAGAGGTGGGGTGCTGCAGGACAATAATGCAGAATGGCTGCAAAACCTGTTCTGGGAACTGGCAATACAAGAAACCAAAACATTACAACTTATGATATACATTAAAACTATCGTAACAGAGTTCTTTATTCAAAATCATAGCAACACTAACGTCGATATAACATCCTCTACCGGTGATAGTATGGGTAATTTACTACCTAACCACCGTAAGATCTATCATCTTTACCTTCCAATTTGATTCTAATCTCTTCCATTCCTTTGACTTGTTTTTGCCATTTTTCCTTTTCTTTTTCTCCATTATCTTTAATGAATAAAGAATCATCAGGTCTTCTATAAGATCTACCAATTCTATCCCATAAAGTGGTGAATTGACCATAATTATAATTGAAATATAAATGGTGAACAGTATGACAAGCAGTACCATTTACAACCGGATCGTTAGACAAGTATTGACCATCATGAATCATAACAGTCCAGAAATTAACAAAAGTGAATAATAACAAGTATAATACCTTATGAAGAGGGAATAAAATAGGGTAAATATGATAAGGTAAAGATTGAGCCCAACCATCTACAGGATGGAAAGCATGGGATGCAAAAGGTGTACATACAATCCATTTATGATGAGGTTTATGCAATTTCTTATAAACCCATGGGATATGTAACCATCTATGGATGAAATAAATCCCACAATCAGTAAACATAATGAACGTAAATGCTTGCCATACTAAAAGCGCTTTATTATCAAACATATCCCATATGGAACCATATAATCTAGTATAACCATGTAATTCAAGTAAGAAAAATGGATTGGTTAATAAAACCATGGTTGGAATAGCAGTGAAAGCTCTCTGAATCTCCAACGACATTTGATTCTTTAAGTATCTTGGATGGTTGAATATCTTTTTATCAAAGACTGTAACATATGATATACTAGCAACTATAAAGTATAAGGCCCAACCAAATATGGTAGTAATTATAAATATTGATAATGCTTCTCTAAATAAATTTGTTCTTGGTAATAACGAACTGTTTGAATATTCATTTAAGGGGAACAATCTTGGGACACCATAGACTTCATTTTTGTTTTGGTACTGGGATAATTGGTTAGCAATGATTGAAAAAGTATTTGAGATGGGTACTGAAATTTTTTCATCGTATTGGATTGGAGGGGTATTAGTTGAATTTTGGTTATTTGGTAATAAAGTTGAATAAACTTTATCAAACACGAAATAATCACAAACTTCTAGGACTAAATCCATTTTTTAGTAATTATTAATTAAGGTAAATTTTATGTTTTTTAAATAAAACGTTTGTTTCGCATCGTTTAGATTATACGACGAGTGTCAACCGATTCGGGATTTCTAAACGATGTGCGCACAGGGTAAATCCGAGTTCCGATGAGGTGGTGCCACTTGGGGGGGATGGGGCCACCAGGACGCCTAAGGATGGGGGCATACAGAGGCAGATGGGGCCATAAGCACGCAGATGGGACTACAACACAAGATTGGATAATGGGGCCATCTGCCTGCGCCTAGAGCTATGGCACCACTCTTGCACGAATTGGACCACTCTGGATCAGCTCATCTGTTTGTTCGTCGCACATCGTTCATGTTCACTGGTCCAGTCGCTCTGTTATCGCTCCTCGTTAAGCGTTCATCGTTAACATCGTTAAGCGTTCAAAGTTCACCGCTCATCTCCCTCTCTTCCTCTTATCCCCCGTAAGTCATTAGTCGGTGTCTATTTCCTATATCTATTATCATATGTCTATTATCCTATGTACATTATCATTCACGAACCATTACTTGATCGGTAATTTCATGTCGTCTCATATTATCATTCGTATGCTCTATGCTCTTATCACCTCCTCAAACTTCTGCAACTTTCGCTTTAGGATTAACATTAATATTATCATAATCTATAGCATCTAATATCCTCTTAGCTCCTTTAGTAACCAATAAATCACCAACCGCAACCCCTAAACTCTCACAATCTTCTCTACTACTTATAGCTTTAGTTAATTCCCCTTGGACAAAATCCTTTCCATCGGGTGCAACAACCATCGCTTTTAAGGTTAATTCTTTTGTTATGTCATCATATTTAGAAATTACACCCAATGGTACTGAACATCCTCCTTCTAAATGTCTCATTAATGCCCTTTCACTTAAACAACGGTAAGTTGTTGGTAAATGTTCAATTTGACTTAAAACGGCCTTGGTTTTAGTATCGTTCTTTCTAATCTCGACACCAAGGGCTCCTTGACCTACTGCATAGTACATTTCATCTTCGTCGAGAAATTTGGTTATTCTGTCACCAATGTTACATCTAATTAACCCTGCAGCAGCTAAGATTATACATTCAAATTTATCACCAGTGTCTAATTTCTTTATTCTGGTATGGATATTACCACGAGCAACTTCAAATGTTAAGTTGGGGAAGTTCTTGATCAATTGAGCTGATCTTCTCAATGATGAGGTACCAACAACAGACCCGTCGGGTAAATCTTTTAATGACTTATATGGGCTTCCAGCTTTCATAATTAATGCGTCTCTTGGATCAACTCTTTCACTGATACATCCCAACTCGAATTCTGGTGGTAAGTTGGTAGGTAAATCTTTCAACGAATGAACAATCAAGTCTATTTGTTCGTATTCTCCGACGGTTCCTAACAAAAGAATTTCCAACTCTTTTGTCCAAAGCGCTTTACCACCAAATGAATATAATGCAGTATTTGGATTTTTATCGGCCAACGTACTTAATGCAAGAATGGAACAACTTATGTCTGGGAATTTGTTTTCAATAAGCTCTTTGATGATTTCTGATTGGACAACGGCAAGTTGACTTTTCCTGCCACCAATACGTAATTTGTCTTTTATCATCATCTGGGAAATATTTTTTTGGTTTATTCTTCTCTCGACAATTTTATGTCTATATAAATTTTGTGGAAATCACCTGAAAAATATACTGTGAAAATTTAGAGATGGGATTTTCTTTTTGTTTGACATGCGCGCACGACCAGCCAATGATCGATGAGGAATTTATAATTTGTAATGAGCCATTTAGAACAATGAGTCAGTAATATAGTATAAGCTAGACTATTTTTAATCGAGCTCGAAACGCTTTGATTATTGATTTTAATTTATTTGATGGTATGGTATTTTCGGGTCTTTTGTCTATTTATGGTAATGTTTTCACTACCGGATGAGGTCGTGTGACGGGTCAATAATTTAATCCGCATCGTATGGGGTATATTTTTAGCTATTTTAGAAACACAAGAAATTTGTTGATAAGGGGTCTAAAATAATGGGGGTTACGGGGGTGTTTGAACTTCGGTTGTCACAGATCCCATAATGTAATTGGCTTAATTTCTGTAGTTTATTTTTAGTGGGTCTGCTCTGTGACTTTCATATTTTATATTTTACATTTCGCATATGTCGACTATTCCCCAATGGGGAAACCGTTTAAAACTTTTTTCCTTGCAGCAAATCGGCTTTAGCACTGACTATTTAATGCGCTGTCATTCGATAATTTGGGTATATTATATTACTATTTGCTAATATTTAATGCTGTATTACTCTCTAATATGATCTCTAGTATAACTCTATTATTATCTCTACAAAGTACCATCGCTATAATCTTCCTCGCTGCTAATCAGTTCAATGTCCCCAAACGAGGCTTCGGCTATATTATATAGATTTACGGAATTATTATCAGTGTCGTTTAAAATAGATTGATTAATCTGATCCATATCAGAATCAGTGTTGATATTATCTAGTTTGTTCTCTAACTTATTAAGTTTCTCCATAATTACATTCAACTCTACATCTTTTGATTTGGTAGTAGTTCTTTGCTTGGAGAGTGCAAGCCCATACTTTCTTGATAGTATGTCATCAATAAATAATGAGTCTGTAGATGCGGATTTGAAATTTCCTAATGTGGAAATGGATTGAACTGGTAAAAGTCCTGGTGTAACTGGTGTATTATTACTTGTTACAGGTACAAGTGCATTCGTCTGTGATGGCTGTTGTGTTTGGATTTGGGCAAATTGGGAATTCATTGCAACTGAATCGACTTGACTATACCTTCTACCACTTGGAGGGATTGTACCTGCACCAGAAGGCGTTATAGGAGCAGCTCCGCCAATGCCTCCAGTTGACTGGAAAGGATTCATCAGTGATCCTTTTCTAGATTTAATGAATAAACTAACATCTGATTCATCATTAGCTTGATCAATATTAATGAGATCACCATCACCATAATAATCATTATCTTTATTTAAAAATGTGAAATTTTTATCTTTTGAATCAATATCAATTAATCTCTTCAAGTATAGTTCATACAAGTAAATAACTCCTAAACTAGGAAGTTTGGTTAAATACCAGAGCCTGCTGGTAGATATTTTCGAACATTTAAAATATATAACTAAGTTAACTGCTTTAAAGTATTCGAAATCTTCTTTAATATTTTCAGAGATTTCTGAAAATACGCCTGATAAAACAATAGCTAGAATTGTTGAAATAATGAACTGACTTAAGAAAAGATATCCTATTTGAATAAATTTCCCTAAGGTATTATAATTAGTCCAATTCGACCAAACTGCAGGCGTGAAGCCAAAGAAGATTTGCAACATATCAAATGCAATCTGATAAATTGTACGACTATGACTTAATGATACAAATGTGATATAAAACCCGCATACCAAAGAAAGGAATAAACAGAACAATCCTATCATATTCCAAATCATTCTTTTCAAACTTAACAAGATTAAATTGAAAAATTGGTAATTATTGAAAACCGATAAATTACGAGGTACAAGTATAATTGATAGTAAACTAAATATTTCATAATAGTGTCTGGCACTAATGAAATCAAATATTAATGCAAATCTAAGAACTATGTTAACATCTATAAGTAAAACAATCAAAAAATCAAAGTAAAACCATAAGATTTTCTTTAAATATTTAGAATTTATGAAATATGTTTTACTGAAAAACTCATAATTATAGTTTAACCCTATGAAAAAGTATAGAAATTCTAGGATTTTGTTATTAATGATATTCTTATGATTATTTAAAATTATCAGAACATGGATAAATGTAAAGATTATGTTCTTTAAATTGATAACCAACGATTGGTATTTAGGTACAGTTATGGCTCTATGGGCTATTTGACGGAAATCAAGCTTTTTAGGACGATAATTAACGATATTATCATCGAGTAGGAACGTTTCTTCGTTATCCTTTTCCTCAGTCTTAATGAGTAAGTCCCCATTATAGAATTTATCTAGTATTTGTATAATAACCGGTTGGGAAAGAAACTTTTTGGATTTAGTTAAAAGAGCCAATTCCAAAGTATTGAACTCTTTCAAAGGATTTATAAATAACAAGTTGACTCTATTAATTGCTTTATATTCTCGTAATATTCTGATTGCAAGTAGTTCACAAACAGTAGCTTTAGTATTAAGTAATTCATACATGATTAAATTACTTCCCGACTGAATTAAAAACTCATACCTTAACAAAAGCAAGATATATACCACCATTAGTGATATTTTGCATTCAAGAGACAGCCTTAGGTCCAGTAAAGTAGTCTTATTTAGCTTGGAATATAAGGTGCTGGAGCTGGAAAGATCGATGATTTTAACCGACAAAGGCTTCACAAGACTCAAGGCAATTTCTGGTTGTTTCAACTGTTCATATTTCAAACTTATGGTGACTTTTTTATTGAGGAGTTTCTGGATTTTGAAGTATAAATACTTGAATTCTAGTTCTTTTGATCTGGTGGTATTTTGGTTGCTTACGTTTCTCTTACCACGATTCATGGTGGAAGGGTGTTAGATGCTAAAATATTATATGATGGAATGGTGAAGAAGGGAGACGTTAGGGTTCTAATATCGGGGTTCTTTTAGTCTGGAGAAGATAATGATGACTTAGTCTATAAATACCTCAATGTTTATAAACAGTCAGTTTTCGCATTGCCTAATTGGGTAAATTGGCTGCAAATAGTGAGACCGGCTATGACGATGCGCAATTCGTTTAATTACCTACAAACAGTTTGTTAATGAAATTATATACTTTATTACCATTTTCTTCTCCTAATAAGTCGGTAAACTCTCTTTGTGATAACTCTACCAATTCCGCTATATTTTTAACTTTGTTCATAACTAATGTTATATTACTATTATTAATCCCCGGTATACTTTGAAGAATATCTATAGCATTCTCGTTATATACCGACGGCTGTTCGTTGACACCAAGTCCTTTATTAATAGCCAGTTTAACATCAGGAGGCTCCTCTCCTGCTTTGAGTTCTAAAAATATTTGTGCTGTTTCATATGGAGAAGAAGACCAAATAATCTTAAGCTTAGGGAATGATACTAATAACATAGTGATTTTTGATTGAAGATCATCTTGAAGGGCTCTATTGACCAACGGATTTGGATTAGTGGTTCTAATGTTCCTGTTTTCATTAAAAGGTTCAAATGAAAAAGATTTCTTCTCGTCAAATTCGATTAAAAGTATTGGTATTTCATAATGTCTAAACATTTGCTCACATTGATTATATAATCTACCACTTTTAAAACTCGAGATTAAATCAGGTATGGCCTTTCTTTCTACACAAATTTTCGGTGTCAAGATGTAATCTCCCACAGTTAATGTACAGGGAATAATCTTCATACCTATTCTATACAGAAGATTTGGTAATGATGATCTGAACTCTCTAACATCAACAATAAGCCTAAATTCGTCATCTTCAGTTTGGAACTTTTGACCACCAGCCATTCTTGTATTTATAACTGATTTTTTGGTTATAGCAAACTTTGTGTCTTCTTTGGTTTCAAAATGTTTACTCAAATTGGCCTTTTCTCTGATTAGTTTAGTGAATGCTTCTTTCTCTTTTTTCATCTGTACCAATGATTTTTGTTCTTCAGCAGAGGTTCCATAATACATTAGATGGATTTTAGCTGGTTTTTGAATATGAGTGGCTTGATAATTCTCTACTCTTCTTGTGAATGAAAGATTTGGTTCATAAAGAATGATATGATCAGGTTCATATTCATTTAAAATGGTATCATCCGTTTCAATATCAAAAGCTCTTACAGAAATTATATAATCTTTGCTACGAGAAGATGATGGTTGTGGTGCTACTAATGGTACAAAATTATCCTCCTCCTCCTCTTCTTTCTTAACTGATATGACTTCAGGCTCGCTGGTATTACCATTCTCATAATCATCTTCTTCTTTCACCACAACTACATCCGAATCATTCTCTTTCTTGATAACATCAGATTCGTTTTTATTGTCTGCTATAACTACAGCATCGTCTTCTTCATCTTGTCCTTCGTCATCTACTTCACCAGCTACCTCGGCCTCTAATCGTTCCACAATCAGAAGATCTACATCAGCTGATTCTGGATTCTTGCTTTGATCCGTTACCGAATACATTTTATTAACATTAGCTACAGAGGAGGCTCCTCTAGACCGTCTACGTTGACTACTAACTTCTCTTGTTCTCTTGAATGTTTTTGAAACTACAATTTCTTCTACATCCTCACTGTGGATGTCATTACTTAATTGACGTCTTATCTTACTGATCTCTTTCCATTGGAGGTACCCTCTTAATCTACCCACCATATACTTTCTTGCATTGATATCACCCTTTCGTTTGAAATTGTATATCAAGCACTCCAATTCTTCAACAACAAATCTATCAGATGCCATTATAAGTATTTTCTTTTTGGGTCCTATTTCTTTTAATAATTTGTTTAATTCTAGCCATTTAGGTAATGGTTCAAGTAAATATTCATCGACTTCTACATCACCGTAATGTACTTTAGTTAATGCTAGAGCTCTCTGTTGTGCAAATGAAGTTATAGTAGGAGCAACGTCCGAGTTTAACCAAGGACTCATAGAAGTAATGTTCATTGTCCCTGCAGATGTTTTAGATTGTTTAACATTATTATCTACAGCACTTTGAACAATTTGATAAAATGTAATCGAATCTTTTGTTAACAATGAAGTTAATAGGCCTTTAAGAAACCCCAAATCAAAGACCAATTGTTTAGGAGTTGAAGTTAATCTATGCCATTGAGATTCTAAAGATAATCGAATTCTTTGAATAAAATCCTCATCATAAAGATTTTCAATATCCCAATATTCTGTAACCAACAGTTGACAATGACGAACTAATTCTTTAAGACATTCTTCTATACAAGTTAAAATGGCGCTTTGAATTCTCGTCATTTTATATGACAATTTAACATTAATTTCGTTAACAACTCTTAAGTCAGGGCTGTATTTTTTGTGACGGAAACTCAAAGATTCAGAAACCTGAACATGAAATCGAGGCCATAAAAGAGTATTTGATAATTTTAAGTTTTTCAACCGAGTTGATAATGGAGTGAACCCAGTGAATGATTCTGGATCATCAGAGAACGCCTTTATGAACCCCCATTCATTCTTATCTCTATACAAATTGATGATAAACGACTCATTAGAAGTCTCTCTGGCTCTTTCTGCGTGTAAAACAAATAACCCATTGATCTCATTTGGATGCAAAATTTCAGAGAGTAAATCCACTAGTAAGATTCTAGAAGTAACAGCAATTATCCCACCTTCATCATACTTTTGTTTCCTCTTATCGGCCGGCATCGACTCTCCTGTTATGGCTGTCATAGTAGCACCAAGATTGGCTAATTCGTTATTAATTTTATGGTTCTCTACCTCATTCGAGTTCAATAAGATGAGCAAGCTCTTTCTATTCTTAGGTGGGTTGGGTAGCTTCTCTTTTACGTTGGACAAGTTAAGAATATAAAGGATGTTGGACACAATCAACTCCCAGCCCAACCCTCTACCGAGGATCAAAAGACCGTCTTTTGTTAGGAGATCATTGACTATTTGACGCTGATAAAGCAATGGTAGATTGACGTCTATCTCAAATTCTGGTGAAAAGTCTATAGGAAGAGATTCGACTATTTTTTCAGGTTCGACTTTTGGTATCACTTCAGCATTCTCTTGAGATTCCTTCTGTTCGTTTGACACGTAGACATCTTCTTGTAAGGTCTGGGGCTCGTTATCAGAGTCTTCATCTACAAAGAGCATTAGTAACTCCAACCGCGCATCAGATTTTATCATGAATAACCCACCAAATTCATTCAATGCCAAAGAATATTTAACCAAGAAAGTCGACAGTACTCCCCATGAAATCATTTTTCTGATTATCTACATTGATGACATTTCCAAGCTGAAAATAAGTAAATTGGAGGAGTGGAAAAGATTTAAAGACCCCAATGAAGTTGGAGTAGATCGGTTGAATAAAGGTAAAATTATCAGAGAAGTTGACGTTAGAGACCAACCCCAAACGTCGGCTGAAACCAACCAAAGCTCAAGTCAAAGTGTTTATAAGCTTACTTTAAAAGATGAGTCTGATAATTACTGTTTTGCATATGAATATAATGACAACTTACCATTTTTAAGAACCGGGTCGACTTTACCTATTCCCATCAAGTTAGGAGGCAAGTTGGTGGTTAAAAGAGGTACAAAAGTTCAAAACGGAGCGTTACTATTGAATAGAAACCAATGTGAATACCATGGAGTTGATGAAAGCTCCGAATTGGTGAAGAGTTTGAATAGTAATTTAGCAGATAAGGCGATGCATATACTCGAAAGTAACGAATTGTAATGTATATTTGAAGAAGAGAGTGGTTGTAGGAGGGTATAGGGTACGGTTGTATATGTTTATAGGACCCAATGGGTCAGCGTCTGTCTAAGAAAGGGGATTATTAAAGTGGACGTTGGTTGGCAGTGCAGTGACGTCAGTGCTCATCGCATTAAACTATATCGAGACAACGACATTTTGCAACCGCTGGAATCTTGCAACCTCTAAAATCTTCAACTTTTAGAATATTCAACCCTACAACCGACTCAATTGCTATTCGATACCCAATAAAGCGTCCCATAACCCATTTTCATCAACAAAATCATGGTGAATTAAACTTATTAAATAGTAATTTTCATATATAAAGTTCAAAAACTCATAAGATCTGGTTGATTTCTTATAACATCTAGCCCACTCTAACCAAAGTAAAAATGCTTCTTCATTCCATGCTTTGAAAGAATCTAAATCAATTAATGTTGGTTGTAAGATTTCTTTCAGTGGGAAAACCCCCCATGTGACGGCAGTTCTGGAATCATTTCTTAAATTGGTTTGAATGTTTCCTTTACTATCTCCAACGTAATAAGTGATGGTATGATCATCAAATTGATTTTTCAATTGGGGGAAGATTTTTTTATCCCAATCATTTTTAGGGACAAATAATTCTATAAATGATTTTTGATAAATAATCCCATTTTTTGGACCCCATCCAAAAATCTTATCACTTGAAGGACATGAATTAGCAGCTGGTTGAGAAGCAGTAGAAAACCACCCTCTTAAATTCAATTCAAATAAAGGTTCTTGAATCATGGTGGTTTCAATTTCCAATGGGGTATCAACCCAAGGTAATTGAGGAATCTTATTAGATAAATAGTCAATAAATACTCTAGCCAAGTCAAAAGTAGATTCTGGAGATCCCCATAATTCAACCGCTTTAGCTGGAGAATCAACTTTTAAGTTTGGACCATAACCATCAATTTCCCCATATGCTGGAGAATTAGAATTACCAAATCTACCGTTAGGGAAATCATCCCAATTAGCATCTTTTCCTAATTGACCTTTACCTTTACTGATATTAATTAAAGATTTAATACCACTTGGTTTTTCTTCATTAATTGAAGATTTTCTTCTTTGAAGTGGTTTAAAAGTATCGACTTCATCTTCAATATTTTCATCATCAGATACAAAAACATCTTCAACTGATAAATATGGTGACTTCTCAATAATTGAAGCAACCGCTCTTTCTAAATTCAAAGTATAGAAATGAAACCCTTTAATTCCCGTTTTGGAAACAATTTTATCAATAATTGAATTGATAATATCAATACCAATGGCTTTAACTTCATCATCATTACCTTTATATTTGGATACTTTTTCAAAAATATCTTTAGGAATTGAGGCATGAGATAACTTGGTAGCCTTATTAAAAGTATTAAAAGTGGTTACAGGCATCAATCCTGGTATCAATACCGTTTGTTTTAATTCATCATATGACTGTAAAAGTTCATAATAATCAATAAATTTATCAGCATCATAAAATAATTGAGTTATAATAAAGCTAGCACCGGCCTTAACTTTCTCAATCAAGTATGGAATATCATTTTTGGGGTTTTGATTCGAGTTATCAGAACCATCAACATGACCTTCCGGATATCCAGCAACACCAATACAAAAATAATCACCATAATTTTGTTTAATATATTTGACCAAATCAACAGCATTATTAAATTCACAATTTGGAGTCCAGTATTCTTCAGTTCTTGGAGGATCACCTCTAAGAGCCAAAATATTTCTAATTCCATTCTTTTTTGCTTGTTTTAATGCATTATCAATGATCTCTTTGTTGGTGTTTGTACAAGTTAAATGCAAAACGGTGGTTATTCCAAGCTTCTTTTGACAAATCGATGCTAATTCTAAAGATTTTTCATTAGTTGATCCCCCAGCACCCCAAGTAATGGTGATAAAAGTGGGATTTAAAGCCTTCATTCTACTTAATCTGGATATCAAGTTGGTAAACCCATTATCCGTCTTGGGAGGGAAGAATTCAAAAGAGATAAACTTCCCATCCGACGACGTTATTTTATCAGTAATGAACATTGAAAACTCTGCGGATGAATGCGACTCCAGGAATTTGATAAAGAGTCAAAGTGTGCGAAGAGCCAATAGAGTTATTCATACATATTATAATATATTTAGTATTCTACACGGCACTATATTCACCTCTATTTGTATTCCCAGTGAATTTTTCAATAATCTCTTTAATAAATATTGGTAACCCTTTTAATACCTCAACGAAATTTTCAACAACCTCTCTAAGTGCAGTCTGGAAATCAATGGAGTTACCTTTATTGTATTGGAACCAAGCGCCTCCTATGATATAAATACTTAAGAATAATACAAAGAAAATGAAGATCCATGTGAACCAACCCCAGCTTTCACCGGTTTCATTTTGATGATGCTTATTATCTTTAGATATACAAGCCGATTTGGTCTTCATGGATAATTTAATCAATTTCCCATCCCATTTATCGACTTTTAACGCATCGATTTCACTTTCGTCGTCTTCTTCTGGACAAATAAGCTTTGTTTCGGACTCAATAGTGTCTTCACCCCACTTAATATCTTTATAGTTGATGATTATATTCTTTTCGTCAGTAGAGTAAGAGATTGAGGCGGATTTGGAGTCAATTTTGATGATTTCTGAGACAAATGTCTTTTTATCAAGAGTGATTTTGGTTAATCCACAAAGTTCTGAATCTTTACATTCTTCGATATCTTTAATTGGTTGACAAATGCCGATATTCCAGGTGATTTCTGTTTTACTTGGAGGGGTGTTTTTGGAGGTTGTGACCGAATGGACTCCTTTAATTTTGGACAAGTCGTAGTTCTTGAGCTCGTCTATGTCACAATTAAATGTGAACACAAACGAAGACAAAAGTAGCCATAAAAGGACGTTAGTAATCATATGGCTAGGGTGATCAAGAGTGAGACTGTCAATGTCAGGCCCATTGAGAGCGAGCAACCAGCGGTCGTGCACCGGCAACAGAAAAATAAAATTGCAGACTTTGCGGGAAATTGTCTCACGTGCCGATGCCCGTGCCCCTCACGTGCCCCTCGCTCTCTCCACATTTGGTGTCCGAGGAACGGGAAAATCATATGGACTATTAAATTTCTTTCAATATCCCCATTATTCATCTCTGAAAATACCTAAAAATAATGAAAGTAACTGTTTGTGGTGCTGCTGGTGGTATTGGCCAACCATTATCCTTATTGTTGAAACTCAACTCCAATATTGACGAATTAGCTCTTTATGATATTGTAAATGTTCATGGTGTTGCTGCTGACTTGGGGCACATTAATTCTCCTGCCAAAGTAACCGGTTATCAACCAAAAGATAAATCTGATCAAAGTGCAATCAAAACTGCGTTAGCCGGTTCTAATTTGGTTATAATTCCTGCTGGGGTACCAAGAAAACCAGGTATGACTAGAGCGGATTTATTCAATATTAATGCTTCTATCATCAGAGATTTGGTGAAAAATATCGCTTTAACTTGTCCAAATGCTTCAATTTTGATTATTTCAAATCCTGTCAATTCAACCGTTCCAATTGCCGCTGAAGTGTTGAAGAAATTGGGTGTTTTCAACCCAAAGAAGTTGTTTGGTGTAACCACCTTGGACTCGGTCAGAGCTGAAACATTCCTTGGTGGGTTGATTAAACAATCGCCTGAATCTGTCAAGGGGAAGATATCAGTAATTGGGGGACATTCAGGTGATACCATCATTCCATTGGTTAATATCACCGGGTCTATCTCAGATAGTGTCAAATCATTAAAGTCTTCAGTCTATGATGAGTTCATCCACAGAGTTCAATTTGGTGGTGATGAAGTTGTCAAAGCGAAGAATGGTGCTGGATCTGCCACTTTATCTATGGCATATGCTGGTTATAGATTTGCTGAAAATATCTTGAAATCGTATTTTTCATCTACTTTTAATTCTACTTATATACCTGATAGCGCATATATTTACTTGCCTGGATGGGAAAAGGGTCAATTGTTACTGAAAAATCACTTGGATAACACCGAATACTTTTCTTTGCCTGTTGCTTTAAAAAACGGTGAAGTTGAGTCGTTTGTTAACCCATTCGAAGAGTTTGCTATTAGTGATAAAGAGAAACAGTTGATTGCAAAGGCATTACCGGGATTGAAGAAGTCTATAGAACAGGGAGTTGCATTTGTCAACGGCTCCAAGTTGTGAATATATGGTTTACTGTGCTTACTGGCTCTGCTCTGGCTCTGCTCTGGCTCTAATCAGATAGAGGATGCAAAAAAGATCAAAAAAAAAGCAGTTGATCTAGCCGAGGATCGAACTCGGGGCCTTTTCGGTACTTACTGCGCTTGCGCACTTGTAAACGAAACGTGATAGCCGCTACACCACTAAACCTCTAACTGCGAAGGAAAAAGATTACTTTTGGACTATCTGTTGCATGTGGTTCTTATCAGGTGAACCATACTGTATACAATAGCCACCACTATTCCACACTTGTTATCAATTGCTTCAATTACCTCAATTGCGTTCTATCCTACTCCCCATACCCCCCCACTACTCCCCTATCGCTCCCTTCGCCCGTGCCTTTTCTCGCATACGCACCCACCTCTAATCTCCTTCACCTCTCCAACCATTTCGCAATTTTCACCATACCTGCAAATTAGCCCTGGCCATCCAATTGTCAATTGTCTCTAGTCCAATCAACTCTTTCACGGTTAAACTTTCTAATTTTACGCCCCCTAAATCCCCTCTTCAACTATTTTTTATTCACTCTTACTTAAATTAACTAAAACCCTTTCTGGTGCCAGCGCTCAGCCCACTGCCTAACCCCAGACCACCTTCGCGGTCATTTTTTTCGTTAGCAATAATCAGTTGATAAAAATTTTCAGACATAAACATAGACGTATTCCACTATAATTTATATAGATTTAGTATTCAATTAAATAATTAAATATTAAGTCGTGTGTTTGTTAATTTTGCCATATTTATCAGTCCAGTCTACAAAAACTAAAATAGGGGTAATCAAGGGTCTCGTCTATACTTCTCCTCATATTGTCGATGAATTTTCAGAAATCTCCAACGTCTCCTAAGTCCACCCACATTCCTATGAGTGGACTTAATCATGAAAGATCTCACGATAGATCCCATGAAAGAAACCCTTCAATTCCTTCCCACCATTCGAGTGTGCCCTCTGCTAGTAATGCCTCCTCTAGGAAACCTTCAATTGTAGAACTATTAAGTTCACCACCTCCAATTCCAAATAATAACAACAATGATGATATAAATCTGTTTTCTTTATCAAGAAATAGTTCAATTAGCTCCAGAGTTAGTGTTGATTTATTTGATATTCAATTGACAGAATTGATTGAATCCAACAAATTAATCACCATTAACAAGTCTTATAGTACTCAAAAAGCTTTTGAAACCTTGATAAAACACGACTTAACTTCTGTACCAGTAATGGAATCCAATAGTCAAAGTTGTTTAACATTTGACTATTCTGATTTGAACACATATTTACTTTTGATTATGAATAAAATTAATGAAAATGATTTAAATGTTGAAAATTCAGGCGATTTTGCAAAATATTTGGCAAAAGCCAAAAGAGGTGAAGAAGTTCCTGTTGATTTTATCATTAAATTACATCCTAAAAACCCATTTATTAAGATTAATGAACAAGAAAACTTATTAACGGTGATGGAAATCTTGGGTAATGGGGTTCATAGAATTGCCATTACCAATGCTAATAACTTAATTGTAGGGATTTTATCACAAAGAAGATTAATCAAATTCATTTGGGAAAACGCTAGAAGATTCCCCAATTTAGAATTCTATTTTAATCAATCTATTGATGAATTAAAGATTGGTTCGACAAACCCAATTACTATTTATGGTGATAATTTATTAATTGATGCGTTATATAAGATGTTTAATGAAAGAGTTAGTTCTTTAGCAGTTATAGATCGTAAAGGTAATTTAATAGGGAATATTTCCATTGTTGATGTTAAAAATGTTAGTTCAACTAAAAATTCCCACCTTTTATTCAAGAGCGTATTAAATTTCATTAGTTATAATTTAAGTCAAAAAGGTATTGAAGAAGGTAAAGATCAATTCCCAATTTTTCATGTAAATAAATCTACTGGATTAGGTAGAATCATTGCTAAATTGGTTGCAACTCAATCTCATAGATTATGGATAGTTGAAAATGGTGTTGGAGGCTCAAATTCCAATGTTAATTTAGAAGAATATAATCTTAATGATCATGGATTACCAGGTACATTAGTTGGGGTTATTACATTAACAGATATAATTGGCTTTTTAGCATCTATAAAGAGTAATGGTAAGAAAATCGACCCCCAGTTCGCTCGTAATCAAAGAAGAAGATCTTCCACTTCAACCACCAGATCTTCATTAGATAATTCTTCAGGTCTGGAAATTTTCCGTAAATGATCTATACCTTCCGTAAATAGCATAATATATTTATTAACACCTCACAATCTGAGACATGAAACACCTTGTCAGTTTTGCGCATCGAAAACGGAAAAAATCGCATTCGCCAACACCGGGACACCACCACCTGGCCAGGTGTATCATTAACTGATCTGGTAATTGTTGATCCAATTAATTCTACAATTATTTATAAACTATATAGTTATTAATTATATATTATCATTGTTTTATTAGCTTATTCTACCTTCCATTTTAAATGTCTTTGTCGTCTCGGTGAAAATTTTTTCGATGTCGTTCTCTCATCTCAAGTGAAAAATTGGCTATAAATACATCGCAATCCGCCCCTTGAAAAATTTTTCATTCACTTTTTTTAAAAGAACTAATTAAAAATGGGTAAAGAAAAAACTCACGTTAACGTTGTTGTTATTGGTCACGTCGATTCTGGTAAATCTACCACCACCGGTCACTTAATTTACAAGTGTGGTGGTATCGACAAAAGAACCAT